>PISX010012618.1:0-59966 GCA_004024625.1 Mellivora capensis
AGATGGGATTGGGAGGGAGACAAACCATAAGTGACTCTTAATCTCACAAAACAAACTGAGGGTTGCTGGGGGTCGGGGGTCGGGAAAGGGGGGTGGGGTAATGGACATTGGGGAGGGTATGTGCTATGGTTAGTGCTGTGAAGTGTGTAAACCTGGCGATTCACAGACATGTACCCCTGGGGATAAAAATATGTTTATAGGGCGCCTGGGTGGCTCAGTGGGTTAAAGCCTCTGCCTTCGGCTCAGGTCATGATCCCAGGGTCCTGGGATCGAGCCCCGCATCGGGCTCTCTGCTCAGCCAGAAGCCTGCTTCCTCCTCTCTCTCTTTGCCTGCCTCTCTCCCTGCTTGTGATCTCTATCTGTCAAATAAATAAATAAAAATCTTTAAAAAAAATATGTTTATAAAAAAAAATTAAAAAAAAGAATTACAAAAAAAAAGAAGACTGTCTGCTTTGTTTGTAACACCCAGTTGAAGCAACACGAAGATCACTCTTTGATTTTTTAATCATTCCAACTATACCTGACATGTGCTTTTTCGCTTTCCTCTATTAACCACTCCCCTCTGTTTTTTTTTTCTTTTTTTGTGGGGAAGGGGAACTTAACTGTTATTTACACGTTGACATTTTTAATGTTCAGCTGCCTTTCTGCATTTAAGGTGTGGCTATCCAAAAACCACTCTTCCTTTCGTGGGCTGTGATGAATGCTACTATGTGTTTCACAGGGAAAAAGCACTGCTAGATTTCATCTTATCAGGCTGTTAGACCTTTGAAGATGCCCACCTATTTCTTTGTCTATATTCTACATAGATTCTAGCAAAAGTGATTCTCAACCAAGGTTTCTGAATGACTAGATGAAGTTAATGGTTTTTTTTCTTGTCTTTACTCTCCTGTTGTTGCACTTTCTTCAAATTCTATGTAAGATAATAAATTTGCCTAGTGAATCCCTGGGTGAATCACTTCAGGAAAAATCTCAAGAACTTTTTGTCCCTCCCTTATTTATCATGATAATTCCAAAGGTCGTTGGTATCTTTTAATGACTTTCTTTGTGCATGTTCAGATTATGCAATGTATGTCTTAAACAAATATTCAGATTTTTTTCCATTTGAAGTCAAAAAGGACATGTTCTGCACAGAAACAAGCAGATATTCCACAGTTTATATGGTTGTGTTTTAACCATATAATTGCATTGCTTTGATGGGAGGCAGTTTAGTGTGATGCAGGGAGAGTACTAGAACTCATACTGAGGCGTGTTCTAGAAGGGCCACTCTTCAGTCGCATGACTTTAGAAAACCATTTTTAACCTATTGTAACTCTAGTGTTCTCACTGGGAAATAAAGAGCTGCATCCTATGAATTCTGGAACTGTCCATGAACTCTGAAAGGCCACAAATCGAGCACACTGTGACCAGAAAAATAAAATGAACTGGGAAGTAGAATTTGACAATTCAGGTAAAAATATCTAGCATATACCAAAGAAAAAACAAGGTGGAGCACTTGATTTACTTACTTATTAAATATATATTAACCATTTACTATGTCCGTGGCACTAGACTAAGTGGTGTGTGTGTGTGTGTGTGTGTGTGTCTGTTGAGTATGACAGATATCATAAAACGAGGCTTAGAGTCTAGTAGAGGGAGACTGGTGTGTACATGAGTAACTCTCTGACAAGGGCTCTCCATTTTTAGGAAATTAACTAGACAATTGAGCCACACTTCATTTTATCTCTTAAGACAGCTCTTGATGTTCTGAGATAAATGTCTCAATCTGAAGTTACTTCAGAGTGAAATAATTTTACTGCATATCAGAACATCACAATTTGTCAGCAAAAGGCTTGCCAAATCTGTAAGAATATGTGGGTGTACTTGTTTAAAAAACATGTGATTAGGCCAGAAAATTCTTCCCCTGATCTGCCTTACCTGAAGACAAATAAGCCAATCCCAATTCTGACTGATAGTAATAATAATTTATAAAACAGGTGGTAGAGCTGAACAGAAAGATTAGAGAAAGGTGTTCCTCAAATTCACAGTGGCATGCTTATACAAGAAAGCAGCAAGGAAATAGATGGTTGATGTCTGGGACTGCTGGCTTCTGGTAGGTAATTTTCAGCTTTGATTAATGATGTGACCAGGCAAGAGCGCCTAATCCCATAGAGCATATTAGAAATCCATATCTTTCTTCATACAGGCTCCTCCCATCCAGATTGCAAACTGTTTGCAGGGTCCTCATTTCTGAAGCAGCCAGACATATAAATACATTTTCTTAGTTTATGTTTAATTTTTCTTAAATGTTCAGTAATAGATTAAAAGCAATTTATAAATACAACTCTTCCTGATTTAGTATAGTAGTGCTAAGTGAATTTGTCACGGAAACAAGCAGAAGATGATTTCAGGTGTATGTGGACATTTTTTGTGCAGTTCACATATTTAGGTGAAGGGATGTGGGAGGAGGTACATGGCTATAGACATTGTCATTTTAGGCATATGTGGAACATTGAAGACATTTTTTTTTCCAGGAAGACTGGGACATGTTTTAGAAACGTAATTTAGGATGAGAAACAAGAATGGGGAAATGGCATTAAAATATGTTAACTTCAGGAGCACCTGGGGGGCTCAGTGGGTTGGGCCTCTGCCTTCGGCTCAGGTCATGATCTCAGGGTCCTGGGATCAAGCCCCACACTGGGCTCTCTGCTCACTGGGGAGCCTGCTTTCCCCCCTCTCTCTGCCTGCCTACTTGTGATTTCTCTCTCTCTGTCAAATACGTAAATAAAATCTTTAAAAATATAATAAAATAAAATATGTTAACTTCAATAATCCAAGTGAATGACTATCAAGATTTGTGTGAAGGCAGTAAAAGTGGGAATCAAGCAGTCTTCAGGATTTGGTGACTGGTTGACTATGATGAGTGACAGATGGTGGTGTCAGTGACCAAACCGGGAAAAACTAAAGAAAGATCCATTTTTGAGCTAATTATGCTTAGAGGAAAAAGGAAAGAGATGATTTTATTTATTTTTCTATCTTATTTCTGAACAACTCAAACCTGTAGAAAAGGTACAAGAACAGTACAATAAATACCATAAACTTCCCTTTATGCCTTTCCTAGGTTCACCCATTGTTGACATTTTGCTCATATGATCTCTCTCTTTCTCTTTCTTTCTCTAAGACACTTCACCTCTCAGTATTTTGGCACATATCTTCTAAAAGCTAGTCTATTCTCTTACATATTCAAAATACAATTGCCACAGTCAAGAAATTTAAAATTACTATATTATTATCTAATCTACAATCTATACACATTTCCCCAATATTTGCAGTAATGTCTTTTATAGCTTTTGTTTTGTTGGAAGGACATCCATATTGAGATTCTGGTATAGAGCTCCAGCATCAATTCATTGTCATAAGTGTAGATTTGCAAGTCACTCACTAGCATGGAAGTGATATTCCTAAACCAATATTTCAGGTGAGATCACTCTAGAAAGAGATAATAAGTAAGTTAAATCCAGGAGAGAACCTTAAAGGTAATTTTATATTAACTTTTTAAATTTTCAAAATTATTGTTAACTTTTTAAATTTGCAAAATTATTGTCTTCAGTATTTTTTTTTGTATTTTAGCCAAGCAAAATCATTTAATCAAGAAAACTGTTTATGACAAATTACACAGTTATTTCTGTTTTTAAAAGATTTTATTTATTTATCAGATAGAGATAACAAGTAGGCAGAGACACAGACAGAGAGAGAGGGGGAAGCAGGCTCCCTGCTGAGGAGAGCCTAATGCGGGGCTCAATCCCAGGTCCCTGGGATCATGACCTGAGCCGAAGGCAGAGGCTTCTGCCACTAAGCTATCCAGGTGCCTCAACAAATAAAAAGTTATTAAAAGGTGGGATGAAGACTTGCTTTTCTGACTCCTATGCATGTGGTCTTTCTACTATAACAAAATTATAGACCGTGAGTATATAGTATCAGTTCTGGAAAACACTTTAGTGTGGCTTATTGAATTTTCCAAAGATATTTGTGATAGTAATTCCCAACACACATGTTCTTTTGCAATGTAACTTGCCATTCCCCCATCAATGGGTGGAGTGGACATAGTGTCCAATCAGGTCATGTCATGGAGATAGGAAACACATGCTTCCCTTTTTACTGGTGATATATAATATCAATAAGAGCTAATAAATAAATACTTTGTTCTTTACATCTTCACATTATTCTAAGAAAGACTTAAGGCAGCTAGAGATATTTTATGGTGTTTCCACTAGAAGTCGTCAAAATGTACACTTCACTGAGCCTATTTTTCCAAAGAGGTGCATTCTCAACATAATCTCTTCTTATTGCTTCAACAACTCCCTTTCAGAAATCTCTTCTTTCAAAGTTATTGTTTATTTTTATTTTTTCTCTCTATTCAGTTCTTTGTGTGTATGTGATAATTCCAGTATAATTAACTCAGTGTTATATTAGTTTCATGTGTATAATAAAGTGATTCAACAGTTCCAAATATTAGTCAGTGCTCATCAAGATAATTGTACTCCCAATCCCCTTCACTTATTTTACCCATTCTCCACTCACCTGCCCTTTGGCAACTATCAGTATATTCTCTATATTTAGGAGTCTATTTTTTGTCTGTCTCTTTTTTCTTCTGTTCATTTGTTTTGTTTCCTAATTTCCACATATGAGTGAAAATATATGGTATTTATCTTTCTCTGACTGATTTACTTCACTTAGCATCATACCCTCTAGATCTATCCATGTTTTGCAAATGGCGAGATTCCATTCTTTTGTATGGCTGAGTACTATTCCTTTCAAGAGTTATACCTGCCATTTTAGCAACAAAGTATCTAGCACAAATAGTCTCATGAGTTGATTGAAATGCTCACATCAAACCATATATATAATAATGTCTCCAGGTCTACTAGTCAGAGGCTTGTACAAGAAGTGATAGGATATATTTTCAAAGCAGAAAATAATTATTTTCTGAATTGCAGTCTCTGAGAAGTAGTGGGCAGTCTTTAGGTAGGGATGTAAGTAGAAAAGAGTAGAGTGAAAGTAATCCATCTCTGTAACTCATTGATTAGCCTCAGGTTTTGTGACTTATTGCTTACTTGATGTTAAACATGGTGCTCTGAACTAAAAGACATAGTTTTATTCTATCTATAGCCTCTAATATAATTTCTTTTAATTTTATTTTGCTCTTTTGTGACTACTGGTATTCAAAAATCCTGGCAAAACTTGAAGAATTTAAAAAGTGTCAAAAATGGGATCCTATAACTTTATGAGCCAGACTAGCTCTTTATTTCCACTTTTATATTTTTAAAAAATTATCTGTATTTAGTGAGAAATTCAAACATTGCCAAGGAGAACACATCAAACCTATGTCTACTTCTTATCTCTAGTCCTTTAGTTTCTTCTCCAAAGTCAGCCTATTTTCTAACTTTTGTGTAGTATATATATATGTATATATATATATATATTCAGAGATATTCTAGACTTGTCAAACATGTACGTACATATTTATACCTCCTTTTTTGTCCATTTAGTAAGATATGGTTTCTGCTACTGTATGTTTTGTTTTCTACAGTTAGTTTTTAAAATAAAGTTTGGTCCATACAAGTCCATATTTCAAGCAACACTTGTATAGTGTTCTATCATATACCTGCATCATGATTCATTTCATTGCTTTCTTTTTTTTTTTTAAGTAGGCTTGTGGGGCTTGAACTCTCAAAATCCTGATATCAAGAGTCTGATGCTTAAACAACTGAGCCACCCAAGTGCCCTCATTTATTGTTTTCTATTGGTAGATACCTCAGAGTACATACCAACTGATAAATGGGACTTTAAAGTTGGAAGTTGTGAAAATGCAACATAACTTCCAAGTCTGTAAGTGAATTATACAAAACACCACAAGGTGGGGATACCAGGTCATAGACGTCTATCTCTGAGACACCCATAGAAGTCTATTCTGTGGGTGTGTGCATTTATGTGACTGTATTTCTGTGCCTCTCCTTGTCTTTTCCCAGTTGTCGTGGTTTCTTTCTGTCTATGCATTTCTATTGCAAACATTCCTAATCCTTAATCCTTTCTTCGTATTTCACCATTAGGTGGGTATACTTTAGAATTTAAGTGTGGAACAGTAAAAAGCACTGTGAGTGAACCAAGACTGAGTTCTGGTCCTGCCACTAATCAGATCTTAGACTTTTTCTCTTTACAGCCTTACTGTCTACATTTAAAGGCATTGGAGTTCCCATTTGTTGAGCAAAATAATCTCCAAGGCTCTCTTTTCTACAATTCTATACATTAATTATTTTATCTGCTTATTCACTACATCATCTAATAAATTTTGAGTATTTACTATTTACCAGGTAATGTGGGAAGCACTGGTAGGAGTGCGGGGAGAATACAAAGATACATGAAATCCTTCCTAGTTTCCACTCAACCTAGTGAAGAGTGCAAACAGAAACAAGTCACTACATTGTGAAGAGTAGCAAAATGTGCCAACCCAAAATTTGCCTCTTTGGCACATAGATTATTTTGAGCTGATTGTTTCGAGAAACAGCAGACCCAGGACAAGCTCTGAAAACAGTCTAAGTTATCCTTTTGCAAGGGAAATTAACATTTATAAAATAAATCTCCATTTGTAAGGGTGTCTCTCTCTCTGTACCAAGAACAGAAGGATGACACTAAATCACAAGAGAATCTTATTAATGGAGAAGGCACAGATTTAAAATTTGTATAACAAATCTTGGCATTGTTTACTCATGCTTTTCCTGGTAACCTCTCATAATTGGCTTCTTCTCCACCCCACCTCCCCAGCACGTACCCCTTTCTTTCTTTTGTCCATAGTGGAAGATGATTTCAAGCTGGTGGTTTAGGCCACCTCAGGGAGTTACTCATTTTTCCCTGTGTATCACCCATGTACAAATGAAGCATACATGTTAATAAACTTCTGTGATTTTTCTCTTACTAATCCATCTTTTATTATAGCAGGTCTCAGCCAAGAATTCAGAAGGGTAGAGGGGAAAGTGTTGTTCTTCCCATACATTTGCTTATAATTACACTTAACTAAACAGAATTTTAAGCTCCTGCTTACTAATTTAAAAAGTGGAACAATAGAATAGTTATATGCCTCTTTTTAAAATTTCTTTTTTTCTTACTATAGTTCAGCTAATATTTTCCGAGGACCATTTGCCTCAAGAGAAACTAACAAGCAAGCAAAAAAACCCTTTTTTTCTGAGGTATTATTTTAAAAGTAAAAGTGCCCAGAACTCTGCATACTAGATAGCTTCATTTTTTTAGTGATTCTTTTCAATTTCTAGTCAAATATTATAATTCATATGCTTGTTAATTGGAGGCAGAAGATGCATGTCTCACCCTGATTAATAAGGGATGGATAGTGCACAAAGCACAGGTTGAACCCTAGACTGGTTATGAGGGAGAGACTTAATTTGTCACTGACAAAAGGCAGAGTGAGAATCAGAGATCTGGAGTTCCCTGAGGCTCCTAACTATATAGGAGCACAGAGGCAAGAAGCCAGAATTGGAAAGAGAAAAACACCATCTTTATGGAAACAGTAAAATGAAATGTCTCCTTGGAGCCTTGCTCCATTTCAAAATAAATACAGAGAATCTGCTCAGAGCTATTCGCAGGCTGCTCTTCCATCAAACCCGTGCTTACTAACCTATATCAGATTCTTTTAAAAATATTTTTTAAATGGTAGATATTTAATTGGAAAGTTAACATTTGTAGACAGGAAACAGTGTTACCCAATTTATAAAGAGGTGTTGATAATTAAAATGTGAGTGGGATGACATTTAACAACCCACTGGCTGAAATGTCATTAATAATTTAATTCATATGATTTTTTTATTGTTGTTTAGTTTTGTTTTTCTGTGAAAAAGGAAGCACCATGAAAATGTCCTGTCAAGCTTCAAGGCTGTATTTATTTCTGTAAGCAAGATGACTAATCAAATTAAAAATAAAATTGCATCAAATCATGGATCCAGTTACAAGAACAAGAGTAATACTTATATTTTATAATCTTTAATATTTAAATGATAACATATACAGTTAAGTCTTATATAAATACATCACCTTTCTGAGCCTCAGTTTTCCCATCTATAAGGGGAAATAATTAGTGTAATATAAATATATACCTGATTGGTTTTTTATGAGAAATAAATAAAATAAATAATTTTAAATACTTATAATTGTGCCTGGGTCAATTCCTTTTTAAATTACTAGGTGATCTTTAAGGGCTATGGAATCCGAAGACTACAGTTCCAAGGCAGAGAAACAAAGATGAATATGACTAATAAATGGGTGTAACTTTCAAGGTTTGCATAAATTAAAATTTAGATGCATTATTCTGCTGAGAAGAGCTTAAGGAATTTCCTCTGTAATTTATTTCCAAGGAATTAATAATCTATACACTGTTGGGGGTGGATTCTGAGCATATGAAAAATTTCTATACTTCCTTTTAAAAATAAATTACATATATTTGGTCAAATAAAAATATTGTTATATTTACTATATTGCATAGATAACTTTAAGTATCAGTTTTTAACATGACTCCATTAAAGTCAAGCTTCAAGTGCACTGATGCATTTTGCCAAATAACTCCAGTTCTTTCTCCTTAGCAAATGATAGGATGGAGGATCTTAGTAGAAACTGACAGATTCAGAGAGAAGCCTTGTTTAGGAGCTTCTTCAAACTTAGCAACAAAAACCCAAATACAAAAAAACCTTCTGGAAGTGTTCTTCTATCTCTTTTTCATGGTTATTAATTCAACTCACCTTTGTCTGAATTCTGAACTTTGCCCAGTGTTGTTCCTTCCTTCCATCTCACTAGCCCCAGTCTTCTCCCCTCTTTCTTCTTTTTCCTACCTTTCTCCCTCCCTCAGTGAAAAGAGCAGTATGGAACTTCCCTCTAGAGACCCTCCACCTCAAACAGCCATATGGGTTTAATGTATAATGCATGAGAAGCAGCATGAGCTGCAGATGAATCCAAAGAGAAGCCTTCGAGGCTGGGCTCAGGAGGCATTCCTCAATAATAATTAGAAAATCAAACAGCATCTTACTGTTGTTCTAGTCATTTCATTGCAGTGTAATTACCCTGGCTCAAATAGAGCTAGGAGAGTGATATATTGCTATGATACAACCTTCTCAACATAATTACTGTGCAAATTCACTTATTCATTAGTAAGGGGTTCACTGTCCTCAGAATCTCTTACTTAGACTTGACTGGAAATGTCAGTTTTTTTATGGACACTTTTTTAACTTGAGCTGTGTCCCTAAGGTCTCTGGCAGAGACAAAAACTATGTGATGCTTAATTTGGATGTCAATTTTCAGTATTTTATAAAAGGGAGCTATCTGGGGAGAAGCAGACCAGGTCAAGGCTCTGGCATGGTCTTGAGGTTAGTAACATCAACTTTGGAGAGATGTCCTTTCTCTTACAAATACTAGGAATAGTATTTGCAATCAAGACTTGACTTTCTACTCCACCGCTATATACAAGATTTTTGCATGTAGTCTAGGATTTTTTAAAAACAAAAACACTTAAAAAGTAATAGAATGTGGACATATTTATTGGGTACTTGATATTGTAAAGGTAGCAGAATATATCACCTCAAGATATGCCACTTTGGCATAAGGATTATTTTGAGGTAAAGGCCATTGGGAGTGAGCAGATGCAGGAAAAAGCTCTAAATACTGGGCACAGGCTTCCCTTTTGTAAAGGAAATTGTAAAGATGTCTCTCTCTTCCCAGTGCCAGGAAAAAGAGCACTCTTAACTAGTAGGCAGCACTTAAATCTGCATTAAAAAATTAACTAAACAAATTTGTCAACCAAATTTTTCCTAGTTACCTTCTCATAACCTGCTTCCTTCTCCCAGAAGTCCCAGACTCCTTTCCTTTGCTTAGCCTAAGATGATGTATAAGCCCGACTTTTTTTTTTTTAATATTTTTTATTTGTTTGACAGAGATCACAAATAGGCAGAGGCTCCCTGCTGAGCAGAGAGCCTGATGTGGGGCTCGATCCCAGGACCCTGAGACCATGACCCACTGAGCCACCCAGGCACCCCTATAAGCCCGACTTCTAAACACTCCTTTGGGTGACTTATAACTCAGTGATCTCATGAGTACATGTGATAGGCACATATTGATGAAGTTCTGTTTCTTGTTTATCTGCCTATAGCTCATCTAATGTATAGGGCTTCAGTTGGAGAACCTAAAATGGGGAGAAGAAAATATTTTTTTCCCTTCCCTACATGTGTAAAGAATTCTTAGTAAGTTCAAAAAGGAGGAAAGGAGGAAGGAAGGGAGGGAGGGGGAAGGAAGGAAGGAAAGAAGGAAGCAAGGAAAGGAGGGAGTAAGGGTGGGAGGGAGGAAGAGGGGAGGAAAAGAGGGAAGAAGGAAAGAAGGAAGGTGTTTCTCCAATGAATCAGTGAGCCTGACTTCACTTTTTACATCTGCAAGGACAGCTCTATAATTCTTTGGAAAACCTTGCAGGAGATACATTATTTATTTGAAGAAATTAGTCAAGGTGTTTGCAAAGGTGAACAGAGGCAAGCCTGGTGCATAATGATATAGGGTCTAATTCATCTGATTTACATAGGACCTGCAGTCAAATCTCATGAGTATTTTATATATGAAGATATATGCATAATTACTTCATAAGGTTCCAGGGCAAGGCCTTTGATAAAATTATCAGAATATTTTATAAAGGAGAGACGACAACATTAAAAAAAAAATCACAGTTTCCTTAAGCTGGAAGGAAGTTTAGATAGCATAGACTTACAGAATCATTGAATTTAAGCTCGTGCAGGATCCTAGACAATAGATAGCCTGATCCTCTTATTAGAGAACAGAACCAGGTTATGCACCAAACATTACATGGGCTCCAGTGGGCAGACAGACTTTGCTTGAACACCTCAGTGACAACTCACTTTTCTTGTGGCTACTACCCATACATTTGAGTGTCTTAAATTGTTATACATATTTCCCTTTAGCAAAGTTTAAATTCCTTCTTTCTTAGAAGCAAATCACGAAACAATGCATTGTTTTATCTGGGCTCTAACAGACCACTTTAACATTTTTTTTTGTACATTTTAGCATTTAATTAGCACAATGATGTTTTGATGTTGCAGCACAAATCAGGGGGAAACAATAGATCCTTTATGGGTAGTGTAAGGAAAACTGGATTTCTATACAGATGGAGGACCTAACAACATACACTAGTTAAATATTTGCCTGTAAAAAATGGATGTAAAAAAGGAGTGGAAGACAATGAAGAAGAATACTTTTGTGAGTTAGGGACTAGGAAGGTTTTTTTTTTTTTAATAAAATTTTAAAATTATAAAACATAGGAAGAAAACATATTTTTGTCAGAATAAAGGATCTATTCGATGAAGGACATCACAAAGATAATATATAGATAACAGAATGGTAAAGGGGGAAAGGTTTATAATATCTCCAACTGACCAGGGATTAATATCTAAAATGTAAAAGGAATTTTTGCAAATTAATAAGAGGACAGAAACCCCAATAAAAACGTGCATAAGATTTGAAAAGAAATTTACAAAGAGATGCTCAAATTCATCATGGGTAATGCTAAAAACACAAATCAAAAGGATAATGAGCTATCATTTTATCATTTATCATTTACCATTTTGTACCTATACCTCTGGCAATAATTGGAAAATTAGGTAGTACCAAATATTGACTAGGTTGTAGTGGTAGAATAGTCCATATTTATTGCTAGTGGGGAGATAAAAGTGAGGGAGCCATTCCAAAGAGTGATATAAACTGACCTACTCAAAATAATTTTTCTTATACCTTATGTCTAAACTATTCCTTTCCTCAATATACATTCCCAGGAAGGTCTCACACCAATCCATTAAGTGGCATATACAAGGATATTCATTACTGCATTATTTGTGGTGGAGGAGTTGAACCAATCTGGGGGTCCATCACTGGGAGGAGAGATAATAGAAAGTGGTGGGTATATACCATGGGTTACTATGTAATAATTAGAAACAATGAATTCTGTTCGTGTGGCAAATATGGATGAATCTTAAAAACATAGTGCTTAGAAAAGTAATAAAAATATGAGTAACACAAAATTATGTATCTAAATGAATCCTCTATTTAAACTCATTATTTGAACCCATTCATCCAAAACAAACAAAATCACATTTTCATAATAAGACATACAATCAAAAAGAAATACATTGAACAGAATGGAATGACTGCCTGGAGAGGAAGTAGTAAATGTAGGGCAGGTAAGAGCATAAAAGGAACTAAATGAATAAAACAAAGAGAGACCTTTTTTATGACCAATGTTAACACATCATGAGCTGTGGACCCTGATTAACTCGATCCTCTGCACCGAGAGTCAAGGAAAAATGCTATCTTTTAACAATGACCTTGAAAGAGCCCGAAGGGCCTTTTGAATCATGCCAGAAATCATTAATGTGTTTAATATGAGTGCAATTTTATTGTACTCCAAATATTTGGCATTATGATATTGTGTATGAATATGGGGGACTTATTTTTAAATTATTTGAAAATGTTTAAGCTAATCAAATATTTTGGTGAACTGTGAAGTTTTCTTAAATAGGTAGTTTAGGAAGAAAAAAAGCTACAAACCTTGCTAAAAAATGCTGAACATTTATTCCTGCCACCTCACTATACAATTTTCACTGTTTTGCACTTCTAACCTTACCTGCACTTCTAAGCTCTCTTTGGTCTTTATTATGTGGTAACAGCCCCAAAGCTATTGTCTATCATCTTTTTTTCCTTTTGTATCCTTGCTGTTATTTTTTTTTAAGCCATTATGAAATAACATCTTCTCTAAATTACTTCCTACTCAGGAACAGAAGTAAAAGCCCATGGATAATTGACAGCATGAGTTTAGGGCAGGCTTAGTGGGTAAGTAACCTATATGTTTGCATGTGCTTTGTAGTCACCATCTCAAAATCCTTAAGGATTTTCTTTAATAAGGATCCCCAGATTATGCACTGGACTCTCAAATTATGTAGTCAGTTGTGCATAGACACAGAACGCACTTTATTTAACAATTTACTGAACATCTCTTGAAAACTAGGCACTGTGCTAGGGCTGACAACTCAAAGGTAAATAAGGAAATGCTTCTCTCTTTATGGGCTCATCATAACATGGGAGGCACACATATGAACAATTAATTTACAGAGCAGTATGTATCCATAACTGTGAAAGCTTGCTTCTGATGAACATATTTTTATTCGAGAGGTGTGGGAGTTACAAATGAACAAAGGGGCTAGAAATATTTGTACCACACTAATACGTAGACTCAAATGGATATCAGAATTAGTTTATTTAAAGCATAAGGGAAATAGATCGTTCCTATCTGGTAATGCTGTACAATCCATTTGAAAATAACACCTAATGTTATTTTAAGCAGAATCTCTGAAATGTCAAGCTACTTAGCTTTTGCTTTTTAACTAAATAGTGATTTGGTTAGCAAAGGAAAACTGGGTCCAGCTTTACTGGCTTCAGGGTGCTTTGTGACTTGTATTCTTCATTCATTCCATTTTCTTTCTCTCTTTTTACCTTTTCTTTTTTAACCTTTGACCCCAGCCTCTGACAATCACCAGTCTGTGCTTTGAGCTCCTTTTTGATTCCACATATAAGAGAGATCATATGGTATTTATTTTCTCTGATTTATTTTACTTAATCTGATACTATCCGGGGTGACCCCTACTTTTGCAAATGGTCAGATTTCATTCTTTTTTTTAATGGTAGAATAATATTACATTGTACACATATGCACCGTAGTTTCTTTTTCCATTCATATAGTGATTGATACTTAGGTTAGCTACATCTTGGCTATTGTAAATAATGCTGTAATGAATACAGGGGTACATATATATAGTCAAGCAAGATGTTTTCATTTTCTTCAGGTAAAAACCCACCAGTGGAAATCCTGGATCATATGGTAGCTCTAGAATTCTCATTTTTTTGAGGAGCCTCCAGGCTGTTTTCCATAGTGGCTGTACCAGCTTACATTTCTACAATAGCGTACGAGTGTTATCTTTTCTCCACATCCTCACCAACACTTATTTCTTGTCTTCTACCTTCTTTTTTTTTTTTCCTTTTTTTCCTACAGAGGCAGGAAAAAGGCTCCTGACTGAGCCACCCAGGCACCCCTATTTCTTGTCTTTTTGAGAATAGCCATCTTAATAGGTATGACATATCTTATTATGTTTTTGATTTGTATTTCCCTGATGATTAATGGTGTTGGACATCTTTTCATTTATAAGTTTTGGCCATCTGTGTGTCTTTTTTGGAACATTATCATTTCTGCCCAGTTTTTAATCTGATGCTCCTGATTTTATTTACCAGATAACTCCTTTTTTCTTTTGCTTTCCTGGAAAACTGTTTATCTCGGCTTCAGTTCTGAATAACTTTGCCGAGTAAAGTATTTTTGATTGGAAGTGTTTTTTCTTTCAGCACTTTGAATGTATCTTGCTACTTCCTTTCAGCCTGCAAAATTTCTACTAAAAAATCTGCTGGTAGTCTTATGGGGTTTCCACAGTACATAACAAGTTTGATTTTTTTATTGCTGTTTTTAATATTCTTTGTCTTTAACTTTTGACATTTTAGTTAACAATGCATCTTGATGTGGGTCTCTTTGGGTTCAATTTATTTGCAAAATCTCTGGGTCTCTAGGATCTGGATGTCTGTTTCATTTCCCAGGTGAAGGCACTTTTCAACCATTGTTTGTTCACAGGAGATTTCTGCCCCCCTCATTCTTCTTCCTTGTAATGTTATGCAAATGTTAGTCCCTTTGATGTTGTCCCATAAGCCTTTTAAGGTTTATTTCATTCTTTTCTCCTTTTGCTACTTTGATTGAATGAGTTCTAGCATTTTGTCTTTTAGTTGACTCATTTCTTCTTTTTCATCTAGTCTGCTGTTGAACCACCATTAGTGTATTTTTCAGCTTAATTATTGTATTTTTAACCTCTGTGACTTTTTTTTTAAAGATTTTATTTATTTATTTGACAGAGATCACAAGTAGGCAGAGAGGCAGGAAGAGAGAGGAAGGGAAGCAGGCTCCCTGCCAGTGGAGAGCCTGATGCAGGCTAAATCCCAGGACCCTGGATCATGACCCCAGCTGAAGGCAGATGCTTAACCCACTGAGCCACCCAGGCGCCCCTTAACCTCTGTGACTTTTATTATGTACTTTCTTATATATTTTTCATCTCTTTATTGAAGTTGTCACTGTGTTTATGCATTCTTCTCCCCAGTATGGTGAGCATTTTTACGACCATTACATTGAACACTTTATCAGGTAAATCACTTCTCTCCATTTTATTAAGGCTTATTTCTGAAGTTTTATTTTATTCTTTCACCTGGAACATATCTCTCTGTTTCTTCATTTTTCTTCATTCTGAGTTAGTTTCTATACAGTTCATGAAACAACCACGTCTCCCAATCTTGGAATGGGTGGCCTTATGTTGGAGATAAACTTTGACATTTAACCCTGCCCTCACTCTTTGTTTTCTCTCAAACCTTTGTGCTGTCCAAGTAGCCTATTATATCCTATTATATTTTTAATAGCTCCCAGTAGTTGAGAATGGGCCAAGATCTGCCAATGTCCCTAAGGATAGGATCTCAGCACCCAGTCAAGTCATTTGAAAGCCATACCGTTCAGCAGTAGCTTTTAAAAGTATGCAAAAATATCTATTACGGTGGGATTGCTAGTGTAAGCCTCACTGCCCAGGTGATCTGGTGCTGTTCCCTGGGTTGCAGTCACAAAAACTGGGGCTCCAGATGAGCACATAAGCTCTTTTCTGGGAGATACTGGCAAGCTGGAGCAATGTAAAAGTTCCAGTTCAATGTAGTGACATAGGAAGATCCTGAACTTATCTCCTGCTATAGACAAAGTGTTTAGGTACGTATAAAAGAATGTCTTCTGAAAAAAAAAAAAAAAGGGTAGGTGAGGTGTGCTTAGGTGGCTTCGTCAGTTGGGTATTTTCCCTGGGCTCAGGTCATGGTCCTGGGGTCCTGGAATTGGGCCCCATACTAGGTTCCCTACTCAGAAGGGAGCCTGCTTCTCCCTCTGCCTGCTGCTTCCCCTACTTCTACTCTCCTTCTCTCTCAGTCCCTGTCAAATAAATGAATAAAATGTTAAAAAAACCAAACACAAAAACACCCTAAAGGTACCCTGAGTGACAACTACACACCAGAGGAACAAGAAGAAAACCACATCAAAATGGGTAGGAGTGTTTGGGACAAAGTCTTGCCTTAAACTACACCCCCAGCCTGGCAACCCATAACTTCAAAAAATCTCAAAACTGAGAGCTTTTTCCTAAGAAGAGGGTTTGAATCCCATACTGAACACCTCAACTTTTAGGACCTACATCAGAGAGACAAGCCCCCAAAACATCTAACTTTGAAAACAAATAGATCTCATGTCCTGAGACCCACAAGATTGCAGCAATCTGGGAGACAGCTCTTAAAGGGGCTGCATGGTCAGATCTGCCCACTCCAGGGCCCAATTCAGAGGTAGCTGATTACATCCAAGCTTAAAGTGAAGAAGGCTCACTTGCTTATATTAAAGCACAAGCCTTAGGGCCAGGCATCTAATTTAGTATACCTATCTAGGAGACTACTAGAGCATTTTCTGGGGAGAGAGAATGTTGGATGCCATCTCGATGCTTTCCCTTTCTCATGTTCCAGAACATCAGTATCTCCTGGAAGGGAAGTTTTACATGTGTCTGGTGCCCTAGTCTTTGTGGTTTCTACCTAGGGGACACTGTTAGCTGCCTGGCTCTGGAAACCAGGGGGGCTGGTGTTCCTGGTCCCATGAAACTGTAATAATTGGTGCTACTCAGAAAGGAGCTCATACCCCTGTCTGGCACCCCAATTTTTACAGTTGCTACCAGGGGATATCTTCATATCACCTGATTCTGGCAGCCAATGGGGCTTATGATAATGGGTCCCATAGGACTGTTATCACTGGAGAAAGAGTTTTTAAACAGCTACCACCCCAGGACAGAGCAAAAGGCAACAGATCTAAGAACTCTGTCTTACTGTGAAGAAGGCTAATCATCATGGCTGTGGTCTGAAGGGCAGGCTTCCTAATTAAATACTCATTGAGGCGCTGACTGGAATCCTCTCTAGAGGCTTCAGATGTAAGTGCTGTCTTCCTACTCTCCTTTTGCTGTACCCCAGTGTGTCAGTGTCAAATGGAGGGAGATTTGTACATTGGTGCCCCAGTTTTCATATCTGGTGCCCCAGTTTTTGCAGCTGCTGCTCAGAGGTTGCCTCTTAATCACCTGGCTCTGGTAGCCCCAGAGGCTTGCGAACCTGGGTTCCACAGGAGTGTGGCAACTGGAGAAATGGTTTTTAGCAGGCTGCTGTCATGCCCAGGGCACTGCACAGACTTCAGATGGGGGCACACTTCTCAGTTCTTCTGTGACAGAGGCCTCTTTGCCTGCCACTGATTTTATAGTGCTTTGGTGATTTCTGTCCTTAGTCAATTTGTTTTATCTTTTAGTTCCTAATTCTGGATTTTTCTTTTTTCTTTCATGATATCATCAATCTTCTTGGCTTGTTTTGTTTGTAAAATCTAATTTCTAAAGTTTTGATTAAGAGTTTCTGTCTTTCCTTTTTTTTTTTTTTTTAAAGATTTAATTATTTAATTTTGAGAAAGAGAGAGAGAGAGAAGGGGCAGAGGGAGAAGGAGAGAAGCAGACTCCCTGCTGAGCAGGAGGTAGCCTGACTTGACTGGGGGCTTGATGTCATGACCCTGCGATCATGACCTGAGCTGAATCAAGAGTTGGATGCCTAACCAACTGAGCCACCCAGGCACCTCTTATTGTCAACAGTTTGAAGACTTTTTTTTTCCTTTAACTCTTCCAATGAATTTGCAACATTTTTAATCTCTGAGTTCTACAATTAACCCTTACTTCTACTTCTTAAGCAATCTGGAAGAAAGAGAATTTATGTAGGGTCTATGGAATGCCACAGCTTTTCTCTAATTCTTTTCCAGTAGCTAAGTTCTACCAGTGTTTGAAAACCTCTCTGACATAAAATGCATTTTTCCTCCAGCCCAGTTAGATTATAATGATAATTTCAAACCACATATTTCTTCTTGCCATAGAAAGAATAATTTTGCATTGAGTAACAATGAATCAAAGAAAGCTTAAAATCTGTTTTTAGGTTCAACCTCATTGGGTTATTTTGAAACAAAACAACTGGCATACTTCTGCCTCATTCCTCTCATTTTTGCTGTTTTTCTAATTTGTACCATAATATTAGCTTAGCTAATTTCCTTTATTTTTATTATTTTTTTTTACTTTATTGAGGTACAGTTTACCAACAATACACATTTCCAGTGATCTTCACTTGCTGTTTATTGTGTAACGTCCATCTAGTATAACTTTCTTTAACTTCATTTAACATTTCTGCTACCGCCAAGTCTGGTAAAGACACTTTCTTAGTCTTCTTGAAGAATATTCTCACTTGATGTAGAATTCTGGTTGTCAGTTTTGTTGTTTAAGTACATTAAAGATGTTGTTCCCTGTCTTTCAGTCTCCATACTTTTTGATGAGAAGTTTGTGGTCATTCAAGTCTTTGTTCCACTGTATGTAATCTTAGTTCTTATTCTCTGCTGCTTTCAAAATTTTCCTTCATCTTTAGCTTTCAAAAATTTCACCTTAATGGGTCTAGGCATGGTTTTCTTCATAGTTTTGCTGCCTTCTTAAATTTATAAATTTATATCTTTACCTAATTTGGGAAAACATTATTTATAATGTTTGAATTATTAAATTTATAAATTTATATCTTTACCTAATTTGGGAAAACATTAGACTTTTTTCCCCTTGATTTTCTTCTAATTTACCTCTCTCTGTTCCTTCTGAGATTCCAACTACCTTTATGATATTGCCTCACAGAATCCTGAGGCTCTTATATTTTTATAATTTTTCCCCTCTCTACTTATTAGAATGGATTTCTTGATTATCATGTCCACAGATTGTCATCTTCTGTTATAAAGCCCTTTCAGTGATTTTTCTTTATTTCATCCATTACACTTTTTTTGTGCAAAAATTTCCTTTTGCTTTTTTGTTTCCCATTTCTGTGCTATTTTCCATCCATTATTTAATTTGTGAATATTTTTCATTATCTCCCTTAAATGTAATTAGAATATTGCTTTTAAGTCCTTGTATAATAATTACAACAATTGGGTTATTGCAAGGTTGGGTCCTATTAATTGCCTTTCTTTAATACTTGGTCACATCTCATTCTCTTTATGTTGACTAATTTTGGATTGTATTTGGACATTGTGAATATTATACTGTGGAGACTCTGCAATCTATTATATTTTCTAAAGAGTATTGATATTTATAGATCAGCATATGCACATGAAGAAACAGTGCAAGACTGCAGAAAGGAACACTGGAAAGCACAAGAGGGATAGTACCTGTTACCTGTGTGGGGCTTAAAATAATACTTTTACCTATAAGTCAAAATGAAAAACCTTATAATTCATGGGACAGGGACTACAGTACTCAAAATCATCTTACTTAAAGGGTTTTGCCTTACCTAATGGTAAATAATTTGCTGTAGACTGAACACTGCTCTGATCTCACCTACCAAATCTTAAAAATGAGATGCATAAAGATCAAACTATTTCCAGGTTACTTAACTGTGCCCTAAGATAAAATGCAAGATATATTTGTAGAAATACAAAAGACCCAGTTCAATAAGGTAAAATTCAACATATGGTATCTAATGAAATATAACCAGGGATACAAAGAAGCAGAAAAATATGACCCACAATAAGGAGAAAAACCAATCAACTAAAATCATCCTAGAACTGACACAGATGTTAGAATTAGCAGGTATAAATATTAAAATGTGTATTATAACTGCATTCAATATGTTCAAAAATTTAAGTAGAGGCATGGATTAAATAAAAAGGACTAAAGTGAAGCTTCTAGAAATGAGAACTACAATGCCTATTATAGAAAATATAGGAATAGCAGTGTGCCTGGGTGGCTCAGTGGGTTAAGCCTCTGCCTTCAGCTCAGGTCATGATCCCGGGGTCCTGGGATCAAGCCCCACATCGGGCTCTCTGTTCAGCAGGGAGCCTGCTTCCCCTCCTCTCTCTCTGCCTGCCTCCCTGCCTACTTGTGATCTCTCTCTCTGTCAAATAAATAAAATCTTAAAAAAATAAAACAAAAAGAAAATATAGGAATAGCATATCAGACATTGCAAAAGAAAAAAAAATCAGTGAGTTTGAAGATACTGTAATAGAAACTATCCATAATAAAACAGAGGAAAATACAGATCTCTGGGGCTCCCTCTGTGCTTCTTTGTCCTCTTGGCTACTCAGTTCTGCAAATCCCATCCTCATCAGTCTCCCCAGATTCTTAGCTCAACTTCTCAGCTCAGGGAATCATCTAGACTCTACCTTAGTTACCCTTCTTTGTTCTAAGGTCTGGAAACTCTCCCAAAGCAGGAATCTGGGCAATTATAGAGAATGCCTTATTTATTTTCCATATATCAGAGATCAGTGTCTTCCTTTGCTTGATGTCCAGAGTCTTGAAAAACATTGTTTTATATAATTTGTCCAGTTTTCTGTTTGTTCCAGGTGGTAGGGTAAATCAAATCCCTGTTATCACATCTTGGCCAGAATTAGAAGTAAATTCCATGGCATTTTATATTTCTTTTTGCTATTGAGATACATGTAATTGTGAGTTCAATGAGTCAAGTTTAATATTTCTTAAGTACCATAATAGTGACAATAATCCTTTGTTACATGGACATTCTTGGATTGTAGAATTTTTGGTTAGGTAGTATCGGGTTAGGCAAGAAGAACAAGACCCTTTTCTCTTTAGATGGAAGCCATAATTTCTCTGGAATTGTTCTTTGTTTTGTAAAAAATCATTTGAGTGGTCTCTTTTAATTTTAGCTAGGTAAAGACAAATAATCTAGAAAATTTCTATTGACTCAACCTCCTGGTTTAATCAATGTCTTTCCTGAACAATTGTTGGATTGTGTATGTAAACCAAAGGGGTATAACCCAGAGATTCCCAGAGACATCATCATGTCCTTTCTAGGTATCTTGATGTTCGAGGGCATACTTGCAGCAGTAAGCAAGGTCATGCATGTTGGGTGGGTGGGACCAATATTAAAAAAGCAAAATCATATTGCAGTGACAGAAGAAATGGTAGCTAGAATTAGGACCCACCAGTGACTCAATCTTGTTCTCTAGTTCATTTTCTCCTGAATTTATAAACGGGGGTGGGATATTGGATTAGTATTCTCTTTAAGAGGGAGAATTTATTTTCTATTATTTTGGAGAATATCTTAATTTCTTTTAATAAATGAAAGAATGATGAGTGTTCCTGTGAAGAATATAACACTGTGTATGTATAATACATTTTGAGCAGTTCTGTCAATTTACTGAAAAAAAAAAGAACTTTAGCCTACAAGAAATGGTGTTTTCTCAAGAAAAATTTTGTATATTTTATTGGAATAATTTTCTTCAGGTTGTGCTAATTAGACTGACTCAGTCTAATTTTTTTAGACTGAAATACATTTTTGCTCCAAAGCTATTGGATGTATTTTAAGAACATATGGGGAAGTAAAAAAGCAAAGGGAAGTCTTCCAAAGATTGTCCCCAGCAAGAGTAGTTTTCACTTCTTGGGTAAGTTGGTCCATGCTCTAGTGTTCTACTGACCAATTTCTTGTAATGCTTCTAATTTATCCAGGACTGGGAAAGCTTACTACTCAGGATTTTCTTGCCATTGGCCACAGACACCAATTGTGGTCCACTTAGTTGAAATCATATGTAAGGATATTGACTCCAAAGTTACAAAGCATGATCATTTAAAGAAAATAAAGTAAGTGTGACTGATTTTTTTAGATGTAATTTGGGGTCTGGCAGATATTCAAACTTTTTTTTTTAAAAATATAAGGGTTGTAGCTATCTATCTTCATTGCTGATTTAGTAAGAGAAGGGAAACTAATAGAATTTTGGAGTTTCCTGGGTATATTTTGGGACTTAATATTTTATATATTATAAGGCACGCTCATCTGTTGGACCATCTTTCTGTCTGGGCTTGAATCTTGATTCTGCAATTTATTAGCTGTATGACCTTGGCCAAGTTAATTTACCTCAACAAGTACAAATAGGGTCTAACGCTATCTGCCTTACGGAATTACTGTGAGAATGAAATAAGTTAATGATTAGCAGTTAAGAAGCATTAGCTATTTTGTTGTTGTTATTATTATTGCCATGTAAGTTTAGGAAATGTATTTTAAGTTTCCTTACAAGCAACTGAGAATTGGCAGTTTTCCAGAAGTTTGTAAAGGTTATAAAAATAAATCTCTGTATTTAAAGTGTATGTATATATTTCACACATATATTTTGGCATTTTTATCTACATCCAAACTTATATTGCTTTCTTTATTGATATCTTCTTCTCAGAATTATTTTGAAAGTCTTTGAAAGGGAGAAGACGCTGTGTTTTTTAATATATTCACAGTGCATAACATGTTTAAAATAGAGTAGGTGCTCGATACATAGTAATCGAGTTATACAGAATTTGAACGAAAAGAAGAAATAATGTTTTGAGTCTTTGTTTGTTTGTGTGTTTTCTCCTGCTTGTAGAGGTGGCTTTGCTATGGTGCACTGAGTATGAACTCAGAAACAGAAATTCTTCTTTTGAGCCTTTTGTTTACCAGCTGTGTACCACAAGCCATTTAGTCCTCGCTGAGCTCATTTCCTCATCTCCACAGTGGAGAATACCCTATATAATCGTAGTAAGGATTAAAATGACATTAAATGTGTATAGAGCAACGTACATGTGAGGTATGGTTATTGTTATTTTGTTACCAATTATTGCCCTTTCTTTTAAATTACAGTTTTTTGGAAGATGTGAGGAAATGTTGCAAGCTTCTAAATATTTCTCGAATTTCCAGGTCCAAGGAACCTCTCAGTCAGGGCATTTTCTTACTTTCTGTTGTTTGCTTGACCTGTGGCCTCTCACTTCCTGGACTTAACCCTCCAAGCATGACTTAATACAGCTGAAATCAGCCATTTCTAGATCTTGCATCTCTCTCTACTACCCGCCTCCACCTATATCTTTCTCTTTGAAAGCAACATAGACCCAAAGACACATGACCAATAATTCTGTGGTCATCACTTTATGTGGATCCTGTCTTACCTCTTACCATCTCATTCTTTGTCTAGCAGGAGGAGGCAGGCAATCCTCATTTCCTTTCAGTCTGGGTATGGCAAGTGGCATGAAAGATACATTCTGAGTGGCATCTGGCCCCATTACAAAGAGAACAAATAAACTATATCTAGCCAGTTACAAATGCCACAAAAAAGGACAGAATATTTCTCAGGCAATGCTCTTTTTTGTCACTCTCTAATGTGGCTTTATTGCACATTATTTTTCTCAGTTGTAATTCATTTGAGCCTTTGCCACTATGAAAACATCAGCTGTCATGGCGGTTTCAATACTGGAGTGTGAATGGGAAACTCCACAATGCTAGACTTCTGCATTGAAACTTGCAACAAAGAAAACAATAGAAACGATTTTACTCTTTTATATATTATAAATCATTCCTCTGTCTCAGAACACAGTGCTTTTTTTTGTAATTCATTTTGGAAACTGATTCAGTTAATTGTTGCTATTCCGAAATTACCTGATACATTTTCTGTTGGTGGATTTAAAAATATTGTCACTTTCCTGCAAATCTGCAGGACAGGCAGAAGTGTTGGCCGAAAATGGTCGCTGAGGCAGTAGATATAAAGGATTTCTAATGACAGTAGTTTTGACTAAGAAAGAATGTCTATTCTTTCTTGAGTAACTTGAGAGATTGCTTGCAACTCCAAGACCTAAGTGCACATTGAATTTATGACTACCACAGTTCCATCGAGAAGGGGAAATGACCTCCCTAGAAGCTCAGGGGAAATGGTTTTCTGGCCTCTCCTTTGTTTTAAAAAATAACTCAATTTAGAGCTTTCCAGTAAGGTTCACACTAATTAGGGAAGAGAAATGGAATCTTACCCTACATATAGGACAAGTAATTCAATGATTATTATCCTCTGATTTTCCTTTAGAAATTAAATTAGTAATTTATTTGGTATTATGTACACATAATAATTTTATATTTCTGTATATCAGAGCTAGCAATAAGCAGAACTTTGCATTATAAAGTTTTTAGTAAATGAATTTAAGAAAAAGATGGCAAAATCTTGATGGTTCATGCAGTTCATTTTAAGACAGTAAATCTACTATAAGGGTATATAAAATTAATTTATTAAGTCTTCCTCAGATTTCATCCATATTTACCTTATGGGCCTAAGATTCACTCTGTGACCCTGAATATTGAAATTGGATTTTTAAGTTGAAAAAAGGCCTATGAGAAAACGATTAATCACTTTTACTAATTCCTTTCAAATGACAAAAAAAAATTTTTTTTGAATTATATACAGATAGCCTCAGGATGTTCATATATTACATTTTTATAAACATCCCAGAAATAGGACTCTATCCCATGATAAGGAGATCATAAGAAAAAAGTCCTATTTTTTTTCATATGGCTTATGGGAAATTATACATTTTTGCACCAACAGGAATTGTTTTGAGAATTTTAATATAAAACCAAATAAACTCAGCTTTTCAATGGGCTGTGTTGTCATAAAGAGGACTAACTGGATCTTTCAGGGAGGAATTCAAGTGCCATTTTAAGAGGGCATTCAACATTGGTTGCCTGTGGATTCGATCAAAACTACCAATTCCTCCTGTGTGACTTTGTGCCTTTCAGACCTCCTTACCTGCTGTCACTATTACCAGAAATCTAACTCAGAACACCCTCCCATCTCATAACAGCAATGCAAGGCATCAGCTGGGGTATTATCTTGTGAACTGCATATTGTTCTTTTGCAAATGAAACATTGGACTTTATAGACTGGATTGATAAAAAGCATTTAGTGATTGTTACGGGTTTCAAAGACAGTCTTGGAAATTCTAGAAGGTGGTAGAATTCAGACTCAAGATTGTGGGGATTTGTAGGTCAGTTTATAATGATTTATTCTTTCAGTGATTTCTGAGATAAGAGCTGGGTATAGGCCAGGTTCTACAATTGAAACTGTGAAGTAAATCAACATCTAGTGCCTGGGGAATTTTCAATTACCTTTTAGCCATGCACTCTTGGATAATTGCAAAGTAAATAAATCACCTGGTACCCCCATATGCTCAGGGTCCCCAAGCTCAGAGCTAATGCCATTCTTTCTAATGAAGCTTGGGCTTTTTACCAATTAATTGTCTAGCGATCCTTTTAGGTTATGGCATGACCATCTTTTTAAAACCTTTTCTGAGGGACGCAGTTATTTTATGAAGAGACCATGCTACTATACTATACATGACTCTTGAGAAACACGGGGGAGATGCATATGATAGCCTTTGCTAAGTATAAAATAGCATAAGGATATAAGGATCTATTGTTATAACTTGAAATTGCTATGGTTAATATTTAATTTCAATCACTTATGAAAACGTGAAAGCCACCTGCCTGGTTTGGAACCTATAGGCTATTACCAACCTGGATCTGTCCCAGAGCAGAGTCCTATTAAAGACTGGGCCTACAGGCAAAAAGAGAGGAGGAAATAGAAGCTACTCTGGCTGAAGAACAGCAGTGTGACTTCTTCTCTGCAGCCCTACTTATGCATGTGCACCAAACACAGCCCCGCACAGGCATTGTGCTCTGTATTTATTAGTTGATTGACTGCTAAGTTAAATAATTCCTTTTCAAAATAAATTTTTTTATGCTTTCCAGTTTTCTGCCAAGATTTCCCATTCTGTCATCTTTTCCTACAAAGTCTTTAACATGTTTGTAACAGATGTTTTAAAGTTCTTGCCTGCTAATTCAAACAGCTGGGCCATTTATAGCATGGCTTCTATTGATTCTCTTTTTCTCTTGATGGGTGATTTTCCTGATTATTTCTATGTCTAGGGTTATTTGACTATTGGATATTATGATTGTTATGTTGCAGAACTCTGCATTTTGTTATCTTTCTCTAAAAGTGTTGAGTTTTGTTCTGCTGGGCAGTTAAATTGTTGACTAACCGTCTTAACGAGGATAACTGGTTTTAGGTCATGTGAGTGTGGGTTTCTGTTATTTTCATCTTTAGTTCGAGGGCATAGCCCTTAGTCCTGTTCTTATTCCTAAGGTATGGCCCTTCTGAAGAGGAAAGCCTGAGGTCTTTATGACACTTGATAAAACTTAAAAACCAAGCTATGCATCCCTAGAATTACATGGCTAATGAAATAGTTTGCTTATCTTTTGGGTTTCCTTCTTTTTTTTTTTTTTTTTTTTGGTCTTTTGGGCTCTGACTTGTATCTTATATATAAGCAGCTCCATAGTCTGCCAATAATTTGAAAGAATTTTTACTTTACAGATTTTGTACTTCCCTTCTGTGGCTACCTCCTTCCCAGAACTTTCCTGACAGCCAAATCTATCTCTCCTCAGCCTATTAGGGAAGTTGATTTCTGTCAGAGCTTTATTATGCTGGACTCCACTGCAAACAGGGAAGGGCCCTCAGGGGAGGAATGTTTAAATGTGGTCCTCATTTAATTTGCTTCCCTTCTTTCAAGGATTGTATCCCCTCCGGTATTGTGTGTGTGTGTGTGTGTGTGTGTGTGTATAAATATATGCTTTATATATATTGTTTATATATATAATTAAATTCATATTTTGTTCAGACTTTATATTAATCATGACCGGAGCATTAGTCTGAGGCAAGCTATTCAACCATTATTAGGAGAGAAATATAAACTTTAAAAAATTAATATAAATTATACATACACATGAACAGTGAACAGATCCATGTAAATGCTACTTATACAATAGTTTCTGGGGTCATTTTATTAAACCTTTATTAAGTTCTTACTCTATGCTAGATGGAGTTTTATATTTATTGAATGATGTTTAAAATTATCAAACATTTAGAGTAGAAGGAAAAGTATAAAGCACCACTATATACCTATCAAACAACTTTAATAACTATTAATATATGGCTGATCTTGTTTCTGTGATATCTCTACTCAGTCTTTTTATGCCGTTGAATTATTTTAGAGTAAATTCAAGACTATATAACTGAATTTGCAAATACTGCAAATGAGTCTCTAAAATTGTTTAGCAACCATTAATAATCACTGCCTAGGAGGTACTTAATTTATTTTTGCCTAATTTATTCTTCATTCACCACCCATGTAAGTTATAATGCTGTCTTGCCTTAGGTACTATGATAGACTCCGTGATTGCAGGCATCAAAGTCCTTCATTCCCATCCACCTTTTCCCTGATTTCCTCTACTAGAAAGTTTGACAGACTAGAAGATTGTCTTTCCCAGATTCTCATTTACTTCAGAGTAGCAAGCATTCGGTTACATCTAATAGAATATAAAATAACTCACTAGTTAGCATGCCTAGAAAAGCATCCTAAAGGAGAAAAAGATGATTCTGGTTCCCTTTGTTTAGAAAAATAGCTGACCCATAGTATTCAATTACAAGCTAATTAGTGATAATAATAATAATAATTTCATTATTGAAAAGATCACAGAAGATAGAACAAAGTGGTGACTGCTAATATTAATTTCCCATTCCTCACTGGTTCCTTGAATTCAAAACATATAACCTGGCATAGAAACATTAATGGTCAGATAGATTTTCCTTCATGAGAGCCTGCCCTTGAAACTGGCAGATGGTGCCAACTATAGTAGATCACATCACAAGCCCCCAGAAGACTGGCTGGCCCCTCTCAGAGGGAGATGTTTCATGACCAGAACTAAAGTCACAACTTGTCATGGAGTTTTTGGACAATCATGAAACCCTGAGTACTGAATTATGAGGCAGTATATGAATTTTGCAAACCATCACTTGTTTAGAATTTCTGTGACTGTTTGCGATATATGCCCTTAATTTTTTCTCAACTTTGTATGGTGAGATGTCTTGGTCGGTGATCCTGGGAAAATGGAGTGAGTTGATAGTGGAATATTCCTTGAAATCTAAACTTCCTTAAAATGCTCTTCAATGGCTACGCAATCAATGTCTACATTATTTCCTCCCCTCCCAACTTGTTCTTCCACTTTCCAATTCCTTCTTTCCTATCTAGACCATATATTTTTCATGTTACCCTAATGCTCAGAAACCTTTGCGATTCCTACTACTTACATAAGGAAACCCCCATATCCTCACTGTAAAACTGAAGTCTTTCCAAAGTTAAGTCCTAGTCTAATCTTACCTTTCACTTTGCCTCTATCTGTATTTTCCTCTCTAACCATCCGATTCTCTTGAAAGTACTCTGAATATGCCACGCTATACCATGGTGTGTTTAAAATACCCTTCCTGATATTTAATTCCTACTTATGTCTTATTGATTATTCTGGGCTCAACCTAACATTCTTCTACATTCTTAAGGTCTTCTCAGACAACAATGATCTTTTTCTTCTTTGGTCTATATGGGTTTGTACCTAATGTTATGGCATATAACCTCACTTAAGGATATAATATATATAAACTTGTTAGCATTATACAAGATAGGAGAGAAGAAAAGGAATGGTCTTAAAACTTACTTGCTTTTGAATATGTATATTTTAAATCTCCTTACCAAAGATGTAAGTATTTTGAAGCGTTTTTGTATATCTTATCTTTCCTGTATACTCCACAGTATACAGCACTGCATAATAAATACTTGGTAGATAACAAATGAATTCTCTGGGGCGCCTGGGTGACTCAGTGAGTTAAAGCCTCTGCCTTCGGCTCAGGTCATCATCCCAGGGTCCTGGGATCTAGCCCCGCATCGGGCTCTCAGCTGGGCGGGGAGCCTGCTTCCCTTCCTCTCTCTCTGCCCGCCTCTCTGCCTACTTGTGATCTCTGTCAAATAAATAAATAAAATCTTTAAAAAACAAAAACAAATGAATTCTCAAGGACAGTGGTATTTACAGTGGAGTTCAGCGAATCTTGCAAGTCCCTAAAACCTTTTCAAGGGATCTGACAGTTCAAAATAATTTTAATAATAATATTAAGATATTATTTGCCTTTTTTGTATTCATCTTAAGTGTACTGTGGAATTTTCCAGAGGCTATACAACAACTGATGTAGTAACAGAGTAAATGTATAAGCACATATGAGAATCTAATTGCCTTCTTTCTATTATCTAGACATTTCAGAGATCCATAAAAATCTAAAATAACACTTTACTCAATATTTTTGGTTTTCGATATAAAGTTATTTTTCATAAAATGTGTCATTTATGGTAACATGTAATGAGTTCACTATGACTATCTTTAAACACATGAATAAACATGCAATTTTAATTTTTCAATTTCCATTTAGATTATAGTAAATATTGATAGATATAATCCTATCAGCGAAGCTTTTGGAGTCCCTGATAATTTCTAAAAGTATAAGAAGATCGTGAGTTCATAATGTAAGAGACTTGTTCAATTTAGGAAGGAGAGAAGACACAAGACAGGGTGAAAAGGGATGATGGAGATCAGCTCCTACTTATTGTTTAAAAATAAACATTGTTTAATGTATTGGACAGAACACTCAGCAGCTTTCCCTTGAATGAGGAGACAATATGGAAGTCAAAAGTCTTACATGTAGGGAAATTAAATTTAGATATTTGTAAAATGCTGCCTTCCTCAACAAAAAATGTGCCTACCATTTGTTAAGTCGTATTCTGTATATTTTTAGCTATTTCTATGGATTAGAAATTTACATGACTGATTTTCCAAACTCTGAAAATCCTGATTCCCATCTTTAATTTATTCTTACTGTTAACAGTTATATAATTCCTTTCATTTATCAGCTTCTTACACTATTTTCCATTTCAAGAGCTGAATATACTATTGTGTGTTTTTAAACAATGACACTGATAATATCTAACATTTGTTGAGTGTATGCTATTAGCCAAGGATTCTTTAAGTTCTCTATACTAATAACTCATTCAGCCCCCTAGAAGACTTGCATCATAATATACTCTTACTGTTCTCAGTTTATAGATGAGGAATCCAAAGAATGTAAAGATTCAATAATTAACTAAGTTTACTCGCTAATAAATGACAGAACCAGGATTCGTACATGGCAATCTGGCTCTGGGGCAATTTATCATAAAAACCTGTCCTGGAGACTTAACAAATATTTAGTTTCTTCCTTTAAAAAAACAAAAAAAGGTGTGGCAGGAGATTATCTGTTGATGAAATTTTCATTATAAACCCTTGAAATTTATAACATTGGACATCATTTTCACTGTAATGATTTCAAGTATTACAGACCTAGAATTAAGATATCATTATTAACAGGCATACATTTTGTTCATCCAGCCTCAGAAATAGGTACTCTCAGAATCTTATAGACTTATTAAAAACTATCTAAAATAAGGATAAATTCCAAAACCTTGCTTCTAGAGTTGTCATAATTATTTAACTTAATAATTAACATAATAATTAACTCCTCAAATATGTGTTAGGCTGTTAATGTGAGAAGCTGTGACTCTGTCTTTGCATGAAGATGGGAAAATTGGTAAATAAAGTTGGTGTAGAGGGAATTGAGCAGGCTGAGAAGTGCTGGGGTCAGAGGTGATTGCATTATAGAGGAACAAGTCTGGCTGTAAAACTGTGACCAGAATTCAGAGTCCAGAAAGGTTAAATGCGACTATCCAGGCCCCTCACAGCTGCTGTAAAGACAAATTTAGGCTCTGGTGCTGCCAGGATTTTGTTCTGGGGCAGGTTGGTGGTGGTCTTCTTACCATCCTGGATATAGACAATGGGTAGAACCTTGCAGGTTGTGGCTTGCTATTCTGACTGAATGCTTATTTGTGTAATCAGTTCCATGCATTACATTAATTGATTTGAAAGATTATACACCAGAAACTCCCTTAATCAATACTATTCATCTTTTTACAAAGATCATTCAATGAAGAAATGGCTTTTAATTTGTGAGTTATTTAGTGCTTTGGACATATAGTTACTAATGCCATGAGGCCACTAAACGTGCTGTATGTTTCACAGTGTTTTAATTCGCCTTGGTCTTCCTCTGAGAAGTTCTCAAGGTGTAAAAATCCTCAGTGTGTAGCCTATATTGGCTCAAGAAGTGTGGGGGACATCATCTGAGAGGGAAAAAACTGTGAGACTCTTAACTCTAGGAAACAAACTGAGGGTTGCTGGAGGGGACATGGTGGGGGGATGGGTAACTGGGTGATGGACATTAAGGAGGACACATGCTGTGATGAGCTCTGGGTGTTACATGCAACTGGCAAGTTAGTGTACACTACATCTGAAACTAATGTTGGCTAATTGAATTTAAAAAAGGAAAAGAACTGTGTGGGGAAATAGGGAAGGGCTCATGGCTTTGTGTGGGCGAGGAGGAGTATGATTTCTATCTTGTTCACTTCCTCCCTATTTCCATGTGAAAATTTTGTTTGTATAAAATCAGAGTTCCTAATGAGTTGTTGAGAGTTATATATTTCCATTTTTGAACTTGGTCTTTGTGATTAAGCAGAATTTAAAAGGAAATGTAGCATGGGGGGGATCAAAACAAAACCCCCAAAACAGATGAGAACCAGAAGAGAAAGAAGCCCAAGTTGGTGATAGAACTGAGATGGAAATGCAGAGCTACAAACCACCTCCACTGCTAATTCCAGTTTAGCACCAGCCCTGGAGACAGCCAGCCAGAGTTTGTCAACTCCAGGGAAGTCTTCCAGTTTCAAGGTGGGTTTCCGGAGCAACAAACAGGAGAAAAACATACAGTTGTATGCATCTTAATTGCATGTAAGAGGTAACTACCTAGCCTGGCACATCTAGAAAATTTTCTGATTACAGTTTCAACAGAATATCTATGCTCTACCAACCAGTGCTGTGGCCATTACTCCATTCCGCATGTATTACTTTTATTAATATAATTAACCAGTTTAAGAGTTCTTTATAGTCTCGATGATATATGGCTTTTTATTTTTAAAATCCTACTTAATTGGGAAAAGACCTTTTCTAAGTTCAATTTCACAGGCGGCAAATATTTCAAGAATGAAACTTTCTTTTTAAAATAAACATGTACTTAACGGTAAATATTATATAAATTATATTTCTTCAATTTCAGAGATTTAACAATTTAACAAATATATTTAATTTAGTTCTCTTTTGGAAAAAAAGATGATGTTTCCAAATAAACTGGAAAGGCTAATAAATCGATAATCTCCTTAGGTTTTTATTCTGTTGTCACAGCATCAGGATATTCATCATAGTTTATACATGAGGAAATAACACAATCGATATTCATAAACATGAAATGCAAAGACATATGCATTACTATATTGAGAAATGTCACTACTAATTGCAAATATGCCAGCTTTATTGACATTGTCATTAATAGGGTTTTTAAATAAATTTTTAAATGAAACTTATTTGTGTTTCTAGAGTAAGTTTATAAAAACACTTTCATTAATTAATTATATGTGTAATTTAAAATTGTCTCTACTACATATTTGACATATTCTTTAAAATTTTTAAAAAATGCCCCATTGTGCCTATTCGTTGCTTAAATATTTTATTATCCACTTCCAGATTAAATCAACAAATCTAATTGTATTGACCACCCATTCTACCCTTTTTTCCCCCCTAAGCTTATAGGTCACTTTGAAATTCTATTTTGTGACATTCAATTTTTTATTATGACTTACTTTGGTATGCTAGAGAAAGAGATTATTATATTTGCATTTTTAAAAAACTGAGTCCTTAGACTCAGTCCATGTGATATGGACCATCTCCAGAAAGGAATAAAAACTAGTTTTTTTAAGTTAAATGTAAATTTCTTTCTCAACTAAAATTGTGCTTTTTAAAGTATTGCTCATACTTTCTCATATTTGGCTGAAACTGTAGACAGACCCTGGACTTTAGCCTTGTGGAAGATTATGAGGGAAGGGTCAGAGTGGTCAACCAGAGCAAGAGCTTGAGAACTGCTAGAGGTACAAACTTCAAAACAGAGAGAGACAGAAGCCTGCTACTGGTATTTTCAAAGCTGTACATTAGCCTGACCTCCAGGATGAAGGCACCATGCATCCACTCCGTATGTGAGATAGTTCTAAACCCCAACTCAGAGTAGAAGTTAAGATCCATTAGAAGATAACAGGATCTATTCATTGAATAAGCTATATCCTCAGCAACTTGGGTACTGCACACGCTGTATGAAGAGCAACTGTATGAAGACATCCTGATGTACTTTAGGACTGTTTTAGATGTTCACAGTGCCCGAACACTTATACTTCCCTCTCATTTCCAGAATTGCTTTTTCTCCTTAATATTTCATTTAAAAAATCTTACTTTTTCTTGTTACGTTCCTTGGGACACCCAATTTAAACTAGATCCCTCTTATTCTCTCTCATAGGATCCTTTTCTCATCTCCCAGTATATTTAATTTATAATAGTTATATCTATATATCTCTATTTCTCTACCTATATTAATATCAATATACATAGATAAATATTTCTATTAGGGTCCATCAGTATGGCACTATCTTTTTGTTCACTATAGTGTTCTCCAAGCCTAGCAGAGTGCCTGGCCCATAAACATCTATCCATAAGAACTGCATTTGTTAAATAAAAAAATGTACCATCTAACTAACTGGCTAGTGCATCAAGTAAACTGGATGAAGTAGAGCACACAGCAGCACTGGTAAGGTAGAATTTTCAGGAGTCCATTGATCCCCTGAAAGAACAAAGAACAAAATCTGGGCAGGACTAGCAATAAACAACTGCAACTTGAAATTAAAAATACAATACCATTTATATTAGTGGCCCCAAAGATAAAACACAACTAAATCTAACAAAATATTTTAAGATTTATATGAAAAAAACAAACAAACAAACTACACAACCATGACAGATGAAATCGAAGAACACTAAATGGACGGAGAGATACTCCGTGTTAATGGATAGGAAGACTCAATATTATCAATGTGTCAGTTCTTCCCAACTTGATCTATGGATTCGATACATTTCTATCAAAATTTCAGCAAGTTTTTTTTTTGTAAATATTGATGAACTGAATCTAAAGTTTACATAGAGTAAAAAACCCCACAATAGCCAATGCAATATCGAAGAAAAAAAAAACAACAACAACAAAGTGAGGGGACTGACACCACATGTCTTTAAAACTTACAATAAAGCTGCAGTAATCAAGAGAACATGGTACTGGCAGAAGAACAGACAAATAGATCAGCAGAAGAGAGTAAAAGTTACAGAAATAGACCCACATGTGTATAGACAACTGATATCTGACAAGGGAGCTAAGGCAATACAGTGGAGCAAAGAGAGTCTTTTCAACCAATGGTGCTGGTGCTGGAACAATTGGACATCTTCATGTAAAAAAATAAATAAATAAATTGAGACACAGACCTTACAACCTTCATAAAAATTAACCCCAAATAGATCACAGACCAAAATGTAATATTCAAAACTGTAAAGCTCCTAGAAGATAATACAGGAGAAAGCCTAGATGACTTTGGGCATGGTGATGACTTTTTAGATCTAACGCCAAAGGTATGTTATGAAAGAAAGAGTTGATAAACTAGATTTGATTAAAATTAAAAACTTCTCCTCCATAAAAGACAATGTCAAATGAAAAGAGAAGCCATAGATTAAGAGATGGTATTTGCAAAAGACACATCTAATAAAGAACTCTTATCCAAAATATACAAAGAATTCTCATAATTCAACAATAAGAACACACAAAGAAACCAATTAAAAACATGTGCCAAAAACCTTAGCAGACACCTTCACCAAAAAAGATATGCAGATAACAAACACATATATGAAAAGATAAGCCACATCACATGTCATCAAGGATATGCATATTAAAACTTGAGGTATTACTACATATCCATTAAAATGCCCCAAATGTGGACATTGTCAACACCAAATGCTGGTAATAATGTAGAACAGAAGGAAGTTTCATTCATTGATAATGGGAATGCAAAATGGAAAAGCCACTTACGAAAACAGTTTAATGGTTTCCTACAAAACTAAACATACTCTGGCCATATGATCCAGCAATCATGCTACTTGTAAAAGAGTTGAAAAAGTATTATCCATGCAAAAATTTGCACACATATGTTTATTATAAGCTTTTTCATAATTGCCAAAACTTGGAAGCAACAAAGATGTCTTTCTGGGTGAATAAATAAATTATGGTACATCCAAACAATGGAATATTATTGAAACACCAGAAAGAAATGATATTTATGCCATGAGAACATATGGAGGAACGTCGAATGCACATACTAAGTGAAATAAGCCAATTTGAAAAGACTACAGAATTTATGATTCCAATTATATGACATTCGGAAAAGGCAAAACTATACAATAATAAAAACATCAGTAGTTGCCAGAGGTTTCCGGGGAGGGGGGAGGGATGAATAGGCAGTGCACAGAGGATTTTTAAGGCACTAAAAATATTCTGTATGGTACCATGATGGATATGTGTTATTATATATTTGTCCAAATCTATAGAATATATAATATCATGAAGTGAACCATAATGTAAACTATGATTATGATGTGTTAACACAGTATCATCAGTTATAATGAATGTACTTCTCTGGTGGGGAATGCCGATAATGGGGGAGACTATGCATATGTGAAGTACATCGGAAATCTTTGTACTTTCCCCACAATTTTGCTGTGAACCTAAATCTTCTCTAAAAAATAAAGTCACAATAAAAAGAAAAATTAAGGGAGGAGCCTTAGCTGGTCAAAAGAGAACTGCCTTGCTTTCCTTACGAATGCAGGTGAGAAGGCAGAAAGTAAGAGCATCAGAGAGCTGGCATAACAGACATGCATCATAGCTCAGATCAGAAATTTCCTTGGACTGAAACACAAATAGAAGAGTAAGATGAAGAGACTGGGATCCCTTAACTTGACATCATGTCTTGAGCCAGTGCCAGTTTCAATCTGGATTGGGTTACCCTCTGATGAGAGAAGGAAGGAGGAAAGAAAGAAAGAAGGAAGAAAGGAAGGAAAGAAGGAAGGAATGAAATGGGGAGGAAGATGGCAAAAGCAGTCTTAAATGATGTCGTCCATTTCCATAGAGGCCAGAGACCATGACTACTAGGATTTTAAAGATTTGTTACAACTCCCACTTAACTTATAGTTTGCTTGCTTCCTTATTTATATATTTATTTATTTAACCTTTGAAACTTTAAGAAAGATTTTCTAACATGTAAAGGGATTGTACTTTGCTTTAGACAAAGCTGGGTGGCAGGAAGAATGGGGACCTAAGAGTCTCTTGTTGAATGAAGGCTGTTGATAGAGGGAACATGGAAGGTAGAGGGAGACAAGTCCTGGTGTTAAGCAGGCAGCCACACTGGTAGGCTCTGCATGAAATAAGCGAAGTGATGGGGACCTTAGTTATGCCCCGGAGATTTAAACTTGGAAGGCATCTAGTCACTGCAATAAATTACTGCTTTAAACATAATTCTAGTTGATTAAATGTAGGCTCGGAAAGATAAGTGCCAACAATAATATTCTGTGAAGATAGAGCATTTTTATTTGATTGCACATTTGATATATTTTCATTCAGTCTAAGTTTGTGTCACTCAGAATTTAGTTTTGAGATAATAAAAAACAATTTCCTGACAGCTATATTAAAACTCAGTAATCCTATTTCCCTTGCCTAAATGATTTATTTCCAGCTCATTTTTGATAGTTTAAAACAGTCATGTGTTTTTTGAGTTTGGTCATAGAAGAAAAGTTTTATAGTTCTCCTAACACTGTTTTGGCTTTTTAAAAATACATCTAACTAACCGTCTTTTCAAAATCATGCAGAGTTACTCCTTCTATGCTAAACAGTTTATGGAAGGCTTTCACCTCCTATAGCTTTCTGTCTCAGGTCTTACCCACTCATTTGCTGATGAACAGCCAAGTAGAACTTATGTAATACTCGAGTTGCACAACTATTCAGCCCACAGGCTTCTCTTCTGGAAGATACGGAAGTCTTATGTACAACACAACTGCTACTAAATTCCACTATTTCCCTGTCCTTTCTAGTTGCAGTAAGACTGACCATGTGATCCTCAACTCTTTTTTTTTTTAAATTCCTTTTGATCCTCTTGGAAAGGATCAGGAATGGTTGTAAATATTAAATGGGTCATCTGCACATCCTGTCATGTGAGGAAGAAAGGGTCCCTGCTACGCTGATGCTACCTTGAAAAAGACATACATGGGATGAGCCCAGTAATCCCATTAAGCCTCATGGGCCTGAGCAATTCAGGGTATCTGGTGAAAGGTTGTGGTATCTTTTAGACTTAATACTTAGAACTAGCCCATGACATGCTTCCAAGTCACAAACAATAATTGTTGCCTGGGATATGCAGGAAATTCCCCTTTGTCCTGATACCTCAAGACATTAACCTGCTATTTTAAATTTCCAAATAAAGTTTTACACCATTTTTGAATACTGAACCTAATAGACAATGTTATTTCCAAAGAAATGAATTCTATTTCCCCTGCCTTTTTATGGGAATCACTTCTACTTATGGAAAACTTACATCTCTAGAAAGTAAGAATTCAAAGAACCCCAGGTTGTAAAGCAGAAGAAAATGACAGTAAGTGGGATTTTCAAATTTAAACTCTTGACCAGATGGGTTCCACTTCATTACTGATTGCTGAGTGATAGCTATTCTTTAGGGTCATGCTGTGATAGAGATGGTGGAGAAGTATGAACAGGGGCAAGACAAGTGTCTCTCATTTTACAAATAGTGTGTGTTAAATTAGGTTAACATGGCATAGTTAAGCAAATGTCAGCAAACACATTTTGAGAAAATACTTTCTTTACTTATGCAATCCCTATAATTTTATAATATAAAACATTAGAATCTTAGAATGTTGGAGCTAAAAAGAAATTTAATAATCATTTAGTCCAACTTACATGTTTTTAAGATCAAAAGTAGATATCCGGGTTATGTGATTAACCTTGGGTTCCTCAGCCGGTCTGGAGCAGACCGAACCCTTGACACAAAGTTTTCTAGCACTCAGGCCAGTATGCTTCTGTTTTTAAATTATAAACTTTTCTGCTCTTCCTTTGGCAGAAGGTAAATAGTTATCCTGCAAAGGACTCCTATGGAATAGGCCTATTTCCTGCCATGAAAAGTTTGAGGCAGCTGGGGAAATATGGAAGTGCTATGAGGGTTAGCATAAAGAAAAAAATGCAAGAAATGAAAGGGACCGGTAGCAAGCACCACTCTGATGCTTGTCATGGATGCACAGATTTTAAAGAAAGAATCCATGTTTACTACCACAGGTTCAATGAACACTTTCTTACTCAGCACATGGAATTACCTAAGATCGATGCCCGAGTGAAAAGAGAGAGTCTATGATTCCTAGTCACTCCGTTGAGTAAAAACTAAGTGTTAAAACTAATTGGCAAGGCAGTGTGTCTAACATCTACATGTGTAATTGTCTGAAATAGTCATGTGAACAGCTATCCATGTCTTTGAATTTTATTATTATTGGTGGGGGGTTGGTAAGATATTTTTAGGCCCAGTGAATAGTAAGAGTAAAAATCATACAACGAAGATCAGCAGAATCTGTCCCATTTTGGAGTGCTAATTTTCTTTTGTCCAAAGACATTTTTCTCACCAGTATATAGTCTATGTATATTTTTATCTTATCTCTGTCATTTAGAAGTTTCCAGCAGAATAATGGACTCTTCAAATTTTTAGTCTAGCTGCAGCAGTCTGTGTATGAACCTGACAACCCAAAATGACTGGTTTGATATGCACAGAACACCTACTCTTGTGCCCGGATGCCTTCTGTATTCTAGTAAGAAAAGAGTTGAAGTGGTATAAACTGTAATATTGAGGTTAGAAATTACTTCCTAAAAGAGATAAATCCTTTCGGGCCCTGAAGTGACAGTTTGTCACAAAATTTCATGTGCTGAAAATACAGTCTAAGGAGGGCACAAAATAAGGAAAACATCTAACAGGGAAAAAGCTGCCATCTAATGCTTTCTTTAGGTCAACTCTAAGAAAGTTTCCCTGTGTAAATGACAGCCCATACGAGCATTGCATGTAAGAATAGGACACAATAGAATTTATCCAGTTGAAATGTCTCATATGGTAAGATGATTTAATGGGAAAAATTGTGAGGGAATGTGTAATAAGATCATGGATTTCAGTAGCTAACTTATGTGTCCTGCCCTCTTTTCCTTCCCTCTGCCCCTTCCTCTGTTTTCTTTCTGTCTCTTTCTCCCTTTATCTGTGTGTTTCTTACTTCCTTTTTTTAGGGTAGTGGCACTACTAATTTTTATGGTAATGTGGTGGTGCCCACATGCCACTGGGTGTTTATCACAGCCCTTAAAAATTGATAGCGCCAAAGAGTGCACCTTAACAGTATGCTAATAAATTAAAAAAAAAAACCAATCAGGAGATTCAGAGGTCCCAAAGTGGAATGCAAAATGTGACAGAAGACTAATTATATTACACATATATGACACCATCTCACTGAAGGTGGGGAGAAAAGCTCTGATTAACTAACTTTGAAAATACACAAACACTGTATTCCAGGTAATAAAGGTTTTTTTTTCCTCAAGTGGGTACATGTTAATAACTCTGATACTATTATTCACATATGCTAGGATTGAGTAAATAAGTAAAAGAATGAGGATGGTGGGAGTTTCTTACTGTTGGAGTAGGGAATTACAGATAAGAAAGGGAGGAAGGTCAGTGTGAGCCCAGCAGTACTGGATGAAAATTGAAGATATCAGTAGGAACTCATGTTTAGCTTAATATAGATACAAACTGATAAAGAAATAATTATAAGCAGACATGTGTCTTAGCATAGGTCCATGTATTTCTTAGTCCTGCCTGCTGAGGGGACCTTGAAGCCATGACTCTGAGTGTATGAGCTCAAGGAGGCCCAAGATCTTAGCTAATAACACCATTCTCAAATAAAGGAAACAATGGCTTCTTAGGGAAATGACTGATCCTAGAGCTATATATAGCAGGGAATATACATGAGGAGCCTGAAGCATATTATGGTGTCAGAAGTAAGGGAGTGCTCAAAACAAAATGATGGGGGTACGCAGATGGGACAGAGGAGGCAACTGATAGAGCCACAGTGGTGAAAGATGAAGCAATTTGAGCAACAATATAAATAGCATTTTACTGCATTATAAACCCAATCATAAAATAGACATCCATGATTCCTTACTGATATAAATCAATGATTACAGAAACAAATAAATGGAAACAAAGAGATAAATCTCCTATGAAGAACACCAAATAATTCGCCCACCACCGAGAAGGTGGAGTTGAACTCCACGTTCTTTTAGTGCAGTCTATGCGCAGTCACTTGCTTCTAAAGAAGAGTCTGAAAAAGGAAGAGTGTTAACTTTACAGTGTAGAAATCTGAGAAATATTACCTCAGCCTGATAATTAAGGTTAACGTTACCAGTGATAACTCATGTTGTTGGTAGGCACCCTTGAGGTGATGAGATAAGAATGGCATTTTACTGTGGTCTTCCTTTCAAAAACCCAAAACTACTCTGAGAAACAAACTGAGGGTTTTTTGGGGGGGGTGGAATGGGTGAGCCTGGTGGTGGGTATTAAGGAGGTCACAGATTGCATGGAGCACTGGGTGTGGCACATAAACAATGAATCTTGGAACACTGAAAAAAAATACAATTAAGATTTAAAAAAAAAACCAAAACGATGTATAGTCAAGAAAAATATCAGACAAACCCCAAGCCAAAAAACATTCTACAAAAATTTGTGACCAGTAGTCCTCAACACCATCATGGTCATCAAAAAACCAAAAAACCAAAAATCTCCCAAAACAAAGAAAATCAGAGAAACTGTCACAGAGCAAAGGAGCTTAAAAAGAAAAGACTAGAACACCCTGTGATTTTCTAGGTGGGACCCTGGAACAGAAAAAAAAGGGTAAAAAAACTAGGAGCAATGTACCAATATACATTATTAGTTTTGTCAAATATACCACATGAGTTTAACATCTGGGGAAATTGTATATTTCCTTTGTCCTATCTTTACAACCTTTATAGGACTGTAAAACTATTCTAAAACTTACAAAAAATTTCCATAAAAAAAGATTCACTTTCTCTGTTTATAATTATTACTGAAAATCAGAGAAACTATGAAGTGGTATCAATAAATAAAAGAAATGAAAATGATAATCTTGTTTCAGAGGGAAATATGGGCAGAACAGATCTGGGACAATTTTTATAATATCTTATTTTTAATTTTGCTGCCCTTCCATATCAGATAAGGGTTTGATACTAGATAAGTTCAATGGTGTTGCTTATAATTTATCTAAAAAATAAATATTAGCAGGGGAAGGGGAAATAATTTTAAAGATAGATTTACTATTCCTTCCCATACCATATCAAGTCTTCAGATTCTAAGCAAACTGCCTTGACACATTGGTATTACAGCTTTAATTCAATGTAAATTCAATGTAAAACATTTCTATCTAAGGTATTTCTTTCTCACCCAAAGGATGGAGGAAATCATTAGATCTCCAACTTTTATGTAGGGGTACAGCTTTTATTTTTAAAAAGTAAACTTTCTCAGGGACGTGAAAATCTAAAAAGTCCTGGTGTTTTCTTTTTATAAAGATATCCAACTTTTCTTAGAGGAGAGAATTGCAACTTCATTGACATCAGAATATAACTTTTATGAGTTTCAGATTCCCTGGGACTCTTCTAAGTAATATTGAGTCTTCTGAGAGGGAAAGGAAAATGAAATAATATGCCATTGCCCTAGAAAATCCCCACTGCTTTTGCTTTCCTGGTATAAGAGGGAAACTCTTGTCAGTCTTGTGCTACAAAATATTAATTGTTCATTGCAAATACCCTGGAATTGAATTTTTAATACACCTTTAAGGACTTTTAAGACCTCAAGCAAAACTGAAGTCAACTTTCAGCCAGATGCAAATCTATGCGGGAGCAGTGATTCATGACATTTTCTCCTTGGGAATTATGGGAACAGATGTTCTCTCAAAAATCACACATGATGGTTATGTCAACTTCAAGATGGAGCAGCTTTCCAGGTAGGGATGATCACAGTGCAATTTGGTTCTCAATTGTAGGTATCCCCTACTATTCAAAAGTTTGCCTTATACTACTTGGTTTTATGAAAGACTTATAATAGCAGCTAGTTGTTATAGGGCCACCATACACCCCAGGCAGCAAGACGGACACCACCAAGCTTCTTTCCAGGAACTATACTCAGCATCAAACCGCCAAAACTTTGAGCCGTGTCTGTGAGCATCTGTGCTTTATCTCGATTTATTTTATGCATCCATTAGCAAGATGTGTCTTAAGGTATCAGAAAAGCCCGAGAGGTTAATTTTTTAGTCTGTGCATTCTCAGAATTTTTTCTATATGAATGAATGGTAATTGCTTCTCTGCTTTACTCCATTTTGACTTATGAAAGATTTCAAAGGAATGCTCTACTTTCAGATGGGTGCTGGTGGAGATACTGTATCTTGACATTGCACAGGAACTCCAATCTTTAGAATGTTCTTGTTGGCAAATAAAATACTCACTTTAGGGAATTTCTATAGAGAAAAGCCAGGGACATAAACAAATGCATGGACATGGACACGGTACAGATACTTAATTTACTTAAAACAGCACTGAGTTAGTTAAAAATTTTGCTAATGGAGCTTCTCATTTAAACTAGGCTGCTGCATTAGAAATTTATCAGGAGGAAAGAAAACAGTAAGACAAAAAGAACAAATAAATAGAAACTCAGTTTGGGAAGTCCCATACAAGCAGGGTCCAATAGGTCCTATTTCTTGGAATATCCCTGGTATATAACATTTGTCACAGTGTCTTTGTTAATTGTCTCCCCTCCTACGCCCTTAACTCTAGAATATTTTCTGTTTTGAATTAAATGGCCATCGTAGGGGCATCTGGGTGGCCCAGTCGGTTGAGCCTCCGACTCCTGATTTCAGCTCAGGTCACGATCTTAGGGTTGTGAGATCAAGCCCACACCCCAATCCCCATCAGGATCCATGCTCAGTGTGAAGTCTGCTTGAGATTCTTTCCCTCTCTCTTTGCCCCTTCCCTCACCCCTGCACATGAGCATGCTCTCTCTCTCTAATTAAAAAAAAAAAATGGCTATTCTACTTAGAGGTCATTGAGCCCAGCACCAATTCATGTTGTTCTCTCAATCTGATGGCCTGAAGGACAGTAAAGCAAAGCAAATTTAGAGAACCAATGTATGTGTCCACATGTACTAGGATAGCCTTAATCAAAAGCCAAGTTTTGTAACTGGCATTTTACAAAGTTTTTTGTAAAACTTTTTTACAGTTTTTACTGTTTTTACAAAGGTGTTGCCTTTAAGATTTCTTCCCTAAGAGGGACATACATTGAGAACTAAGAGAAGAAATAAGGAAGATAGAAAATCTAAATATTACCTGTTATTGATAAAGGTAAATGGCAAGATGCAGCATTTGAAAAGCAAATGAATTTCCTAATATCAGACCCTAGGACTAGACACTTTGAATAGTCCTAGAAATGCTGGACATGACTTCTGATATACTTGATCCTGAAGGCATAGCAGAGAATTCCTGCTGCCTTTGGGAAAACCAGTGAGATGGGGGATGAACACACACAACACACACACATACACAGGGGAAAGAGGGAATGAGAAAGACTGTAGAAGGAAGTTGTTTTCAGAACCATGGAACCTTCTGTTTGGGTTAGTCTACTGAACAAACAGAAATCGTAGGTTGAGCTGGTTATCCGTGGTTAGAATGGTTTTGTGCACGAGCTGTTTTCTGAATCCAGTAATAAAACAGCACTGGACCCAAAGACATTTTGTTTTGCAGATTGATTGCTCACCTTGCTTCTGATCTCACATCACATTGTTGGAACCAATTGCATTACCCGACACAAATCATCATGTCAGCAAGGTGTTTACTCTCAGTCAAAATTATAGACGTCTTATCTATTTGTGGGGAAAGTGAAAACAGGGGTGTGCTGATGAGTTTCAAAGCTGAACACACTAATTCATGTCCAGGGAAGGAAAAGGTGAGGCGATGGCATGTGTTCCCCTCAGTGGACTGAAGCCCAGACAATCAGCAGTGTGTGCCATTTTGCATTTAGATTAAATGCCCTTTCTCCCAGCAGCTGCCCAGTGATTACCACAGGGGGAATTCTGACCGGCTTGGTGAGAGGGATGATTGTATGTCCCCCTCGTCCACTTAGTCTTCCCTTTGGTTTCTGGGCTGCGCTGGAGACTGAAAGACAAGTGTTGTTAGCTTCTGTGACTCAGCCCTTATCATGGCTTGCTTTACTTTTAGTGGAACTGGAGTTTTAGGGGTGAGAAGCCTCTCACTAGGAATTTCAGCATAGGCCATCTTCTTAAGGGTGGGGCCACGTACAGCAGTGCGTACCAAGGGAGCTCTATAAAGAACAAAATCAGTGCTTTGGATCATTTATTACTTCAGTGCAAAATTCAATTCCTCTGCAGTTTTGTTCTGAATGCCTTCTCCTACCTTCAACAAATATGGCGCTTCTAAAATTTTACATTTTTGGTATTACTTGGGTCATTTCTCCTTTTAAATTCTTTTATTTGTTGTTGATGGCTCATTTTTATGTGTGGGTGTTTATTTATTTATTTAACTGATAAATAGGTTATTCTAATTTCCTCCTAGGGTCCCAGACTGTTTATACGGTCACCTAGCAACTCTATTATAACACTTTCTGAATTATTTGGAGCAGCTTTGCTTCTGTATGAGATTAAGTTGTACTGTCTGTTCCACCAAACACGCAAGAGGGGAAAAGTCAATAGTAAAAGCAGAGCAACATTCCATTGCTCTTTCCCCATGACTCTTAGGGACATCTGGTCTCATTAATCTCTAGTGCCTTGCTCTATGTGATAGACATATCCTGAGCTCCATTCATCTCAAGCATGGTCCATTGAAAACTGCTGTTGCATAGTAATGCGGGCAGATGCTTTGAAAGCATGTGGTTTTCAAAGTGTTCAAAAGGACCAGCATTGTCCAGTAGGGCGAGAATAGAACACAGCATGGTCAACCTTATGATCATTGCTGTGAATATGGCTCAGGTCAGAAACAGCTAAAGGATCAGTCTCACAGATTGGGTGGTCTTATTTAATTTCTTACAGATTACTAATGTGGAGTATATGCTGACAACCATGGAGTGAATTATGTTTGAGCTTCCATAAGGCGGTTTCTGAGAGGCCGTGGCCGAGGACTGCCATATGGTGCAAACACTTAGAGAAATACTCTGCTAGGAACTTTAACAATCAAACTACTTTAAAATTCAAAATGGGGTTCACCTTATGCAAAATTCTGCAGTAATACTGTGATCCAGTGTAGGCTAATTTTGATAGAATTATTGACTTTGCTTGGAATTTCATGGTGAAAAGAGGATGGATCTTAGACAGATATATGGTTGAATTATACTTTGGGCAAGCAATTTAACTCCAGCCTTGGGGAAAGTGATTTAAGCTCACTAAAGCTCAATGTCATTATACATAAAATTGGGATAAAATTGTTCAACCTCAGGGATTGTGAGGATTAGTTAGAGAACACGTGACTTAACAGAAATGGAACAGGTGTATATTTTAGCTCTCTCTCCTCAGCAAAAATGAGTCAATGACATTTTAGTATATATTCTGAGATGACTCTTTAAAAAAAAATCCAAAAGATTAGACTGCTTCATTTTGGGGGGATCCTTTGGAGAGTGGAAAGGAGAAATTGGTTCAATGTCATGAGTTATTCAAGTGGTGGAATCAGATGGTGTTGGGGATGAGCACTATAGAAACCAATGAATTTATCAGTTGAGTTTGGGGTCTTGAAATAGTAAGAATTCAGCAAGCAATTTCAGCCAAGTGCTTTCTGTTATGGGCACATTTGCGCCTCACTGATTTTTGCTGTTCAATAACTTGTTTCTTGGTTTGTGAGAAGTTGTTTCATCATTTATCAGCACTCTCTCATTATTTGGCACTACTTATGGCAGCATATCCTTAAGAACATGAGACTTTTGGAACAAAGAAGCATCTAAAAATTCTTAGATTGGTCATGATTTCGACCTTATTTTAAATGAAGGGGCAAACTGTTCTTCTTTCTACAGGGTTTTTCGTTTTCAGGTCCAACTCAATTTTGGTCTTTTTTGGGAAGTCTTTCCTGACTTCTCTCTTCACTAGCTATCTTCTGCACGCATACAGTGTTCAGCAACACTCACAATTTAACTCTCAATTATATACTGCCTTGAATAATGTTCTTTTGTTTTGCCAATGTGATCATCTCTTCTCCCATTTAGATTTTAATGCTTTGTTCTCTGCTATATTACTTGTCAAAACTTATAATGTAGGACTGTTACATAAAATGTGATCAGTGAATACTTATTAATTAATTGCCTGAGGTTAAATGTTTTAGTGTAATTTATCTTAGTATCCAAAAACCCCAAAAGTGTATATGGAGAGGCTTCTGGCATTGATCTCATCTGGTTTTCTCCTTCTTGGGAACAACACATGCCCAGTCCTTTTGCAGAGCTCTGTTGACTAATTCTGCCCTACAAGGTAAGAGTAGAATGACATGTCACTTTCAGAATGAAGCAGTGAAAAGCCGCTGAATAATTTTCGGGGCCATGTGTGGAAACCGTAAGACACAAGAAGGAACAGCATGGATCACTGAACCATTGCCCTGAGGACAGCCGCTCAGGAGAGTTAATACCTAATGTTACTGGATATGTTCTGTGAGCAAGAAATAAATCTATACTGTGTTGTCACCAGCATCTTGAGCTTAATTGGTTTTCATAGCATTACCTTACCCTCTCTGGGCTAGCTGTAGGAGGAATTGTGATGCACCACTTAGACCTTCACTTCTGGAAACTTTGCTGACTTCTCTAGTAACTGGCTGCTGGCTATTCACAGCTGAATACCTTTCTGGGAATTGCAGTAGCTACAGAAAGTTTCCTGACTCAAGGCTCACTCTTGACCGAGTACCTAGCATTCCATGACTGGTAGATGAGGCAGCATAAAGACCCAACCCTGCCACCTCTACAGGGAACAGCTTTGAAGAAGGAGCAGCAAAACTCCCTATAGCAAACGCATTTAAATCCAGCTTCTCCCTCTGCCAACTCTTGTTTTTCTCATTCCTTTAAAGAGGTTGATCCCAAGGCACACACCCCATCAAATGTTTGTGTGTATTTATCTGCCTCACTGTCTGTTTCCCAAGGAAACAGAACTAAGATATTAATACAGAGTGATTTCAAATTCCAATAATAACTAAAAACTTACAGAGTGAAGGTAAAGGGGTGTAACTTGAGTCCCAGGAGAACCCTTTATCTACCTACCATAAGAAGCATACACATAAAGATTCTAGACCTTGTTTCTACTAGTAGTTACTCTGCAAACAATGTGCTGAGACTCGGTTTTTTCATTTGTCAAACAGGGATGGTAGCATATGCTCTAATGAGAGCAAAGCACTATTGTGTGGATCCAATAGTGTGGAAAATATTGTAATGCATTCTAAATAAGCTATGCTCTCCATGGATTTAATCTCACTCCACCAGCACCCAGATAGTCCCTGTAATGCATTGCTGACTTATTTTTCTCAGATTTTCCCTCAGATTGGAGCTTTCTTGGGACAGGAGGCATTTCAGGGCTTTGCAGTACTCACCTTCACATCTACCATAATGCCTCATATAAAGTAGGAGTACAATTCATATTTACTGCATACTCCCTTTGGAGTCTGTACACTTGGCAACATACACAGGTTATTTCAGAGAAATAACCTGATTATTTTCTCTGATTATTTCAGAGAAACTTTGCAATTCGTGTTTGTAAAGAAAAGTGAGACATAAGGAACATTAAGAAGACTCAGGGTGCCAACATTAGTTCCGTCTACTAGTTTTACTGTAATTGTAGAGGACAGATTCTGTTCCCTCATGGAGGTATATCAATATTGGGTTTTAATGAAACATGGTTGGAAAGGTAGAAAAATGGAATCAGTTTTAACCCCAAAAGACAAAAAAGGTCATTTTGGCCTTGGCACTGGAATTCAAGAAATACAAGAAATAGAGAGAGAATAAAAAACAAACAGAAAGCTTAGGGCCCGAGGTTGGTAGAGAAAGTTGTGAGGGGAAGGATGCAATTAGAAATTAATCTCATTTAAAGCAATGTTAACACTTCCCCAGTCGTAACACATGAGGTATTTCTTTCAGAGAGAGGTTTCTTTTGAAGCATCTAACTCAGAACCTTTTGAAGTAGTTAATACCCAGCTGTTTTGCATGCAGAATAGAATTATACTCCTGTGTTTGATATTTTGTTTTGGTCATAGTCTGGCTACATGTTCTGGGAGAGTTGTAGAGAGGTCACCATGATCCCAAGCGTGTCATTAACAACAAGCAGCATGTTAATCAGGCAGAAGCAGGAGAAGAAAGACAGTGTATCTTCTCCAGTAGAGAGGAGTCCTACATCTTATTGTTTCCAATGTTGTATTCCAGTGAAGCATGATGTCACGGAACATTTTTAATAATTTTCCCCCTAATCAGAACAGACTGTGCCGAGGGAAGAAAGGAAAAATGTGTTACTGTCATTCAGTCAATTAAAGACTCACATACTTGCTGGCAACAAAAAGAAATAAGTGGTCACCACTCTATAACACATTTCAGTGAAACTGCTTATAATGACTATTACGATTCCTGGGGTTATCTCACCAGATTCATTACGATAAATCTTTACCAGTGACAGGAAATATAATACCATTACGTGATACTGCAGAGCTTAACTAAGGCAGTTAAAATAAAAGGAGCATCATTTGCCCTCTTGAGATACCCTTCAACCCAACTCTTCTGAATACTTTGCAGCCACCAAATTACTCTAAAGCACTTTGCAAGTGCTTTTACTTTACACATACCATTTAAATGGGTTGGTAAAAGTCATATATTTAGACTTATCAGAGTGCTCTTTTCATAACGTACACAAATAGTGAATCACTATGTTGTACTCTAGTAATTGATATTGTATGTCAACTATACTTTAAAAAGGCAAGAAATAGAGAGCCAGGAAAAAGAAGTGACTGTATTAGTTAGGATTTCCCCAGAGTGAAGCCTTAGTCTAAGCCAGGAACTGCTTAAAGGGATGCTGGGAAATGGACAGTAGAAAAAGTGCAATTGATGGGGAACGAATTGGAGTTAAAATAGGTCATTTTAATCAACTGTTTTAGTCTGCCTATGTGGCAATGTTCAGAATTATATGTTGATGTAAAGATCACTAGTCATATTGCTTTATTACAAATCTTCTCCATAGCCATTATCTTCTCCCCCCCTCCCCCCCCACCGTTGACAACATACTACCCATTGGTTTACATGAGTCCAGTTTGCAACTTTTTTTTTTTAATAAATTAAAACCTGTAACACGCTGATAGGTATTTTGGATTATTCTCAGTTTGATGGGATCGGAGCCTGGACAGGTGGATCATGGTTCAATGTCAAACAAATTAAGCTTTAGGTCCTGATGTAGCCTCAATGGATGACAACTCCAGTCTTATACTTGCACAGGCCAAAAACTTGGCGTCACCTTTAAACTCACTCTGGTACTCATCCTTCACGTTGGATCTATCAACAATGCCTTCAAAATGTATAGACTAATTCAACCACTTCTCACCACCTCCACTACTATCCCCCGATCCAAGTACCATTATCTGCCCCATGTATCATTTTTTTAATCTACTAATTAGCATTCCTTCTTCCACCCCATTCTCCCTTTAGTCTATTCTCAATAGTGTTGCCAGAGTGATACTGTATAAACATAAGCCAAATCATGTCTTTCCTCCGCTGAAAAGTCTCCAGGGAAGCCTTATCTCACTTTGTGTGGAAGCAAACATTCATATTCTGACCATGAAACTATACACAATCCAACCACGTGTCCTACTATTCTTTCTTACTTAGCCATCTTTATGCCTCAAGTGCTTTCCCCCCACATATCCACAGGGCTAAACCTTCATTTAATCAATGTTCACTCAAAAGTCACTCTTTTAGTGACATAAATGCTGGGCAACATAACTAAAATTTTGGCATTTCTCTGAACATATCCCCATAGAGACACACATTTATCCTCTTTTTCTGCTTTATGTTTTCCTTTCTAGCACGTATTATTAAATAACAAATAAATTTAAAATAAAAGCCAATTATCTTATTTATTTTCTGCTTCCTCCCCTGAAATCCAGACTCCTTGAAGGCAGAGATTTTTGCCTGTTTTTTTCAAAGATGCACTGTCCATGCTAGAAGAGTGCTTGGGCAAAGATAGGGACCCTGCAATCATTGGGGAGTCAATGAGCCTGAATGACCCTATTCTGAGTCCAACACATGGTTTCATGTACCACGTAAAGACTCATTTTACACGATGCCTTCTCCTTCCTCTCAGTGCTAGTCACATACCCATTAATTCTGATAGGTGACTGAATGAGAAAACTTTCTGGGAAAAGAAGTCACATCTTTTCACAAGCAGAGAAAATGGAAGTTGACAACTTTCTCCTAGATAGTCAAAACTTTATGAAAGTGTTGAACTGTGATTTGACTAATTGGGGGATTCTTATAGAGTTTTACTTAGATTTGAATTAAACAAAACATGGTACTGCTCTTGATTATCTTTTATGGTATCAAATAATGAGTAAACTAAGATTAATAGCAGAGTAAAAGGAATATGAAATGTTTCTTGAAGAATAACATATATTATCACTCACTTTGGAATAGAGTGTTAACTGATAAACTATTCCTTCTTGAAATAGCTGAAAACCAAGAAATAAGCAATCTGGTAGTCCTATGTCAGGCATTGCTAATTGCTGTGTAAAAGCTAGAAAAGTGGGCTAAGTCTCCGAGTTTAGAGAGGGCAGATCTTGTGATAATTATAGCTAGAATTACAGCATCTCATGTTTGGAAAAAATATCACAAATTTGCCTTTCTGATAACTTGCCTTTGTAATACTAAAATCTCTTCATTCCCCATGATGATGAAGAGATTTTGAGGCAGTTTATTTTATCCTTGGATAATTTTCTTGGAAAATCACTTATCCTGACTCAATTAGTCTCCTTGAAGTTTCCTTAGAATATGTTCCATAGATATTGTTGACTGAATAAATAAATAATTAAATTGGTGGTATTAATTTGTGAAGAAGGTGATACAAGAATCAGGTAGCTTGACAATAAAATTTGACAGTTCATGGCCTAGAAGTGCTTAAGAAAGCCAAATACCTACAGAGAACAGATATAAAAACTCAAAAAAGCACAACATCTTGGGTTTATTTCATGTGGAGACAATAGCCCTCTTCCTTCTACTTCAAGGGGAAATCTGATCACAGTTTAATTGAATAATTTATATCTATAGCAAAAACTGCATTGCCTAGTAAAGGTAATATATTTAAAGGTTGGGTTTTTTTTTAAGTTTTTTAACTTTTTTTTTTGACAGAGATCACAAGTAGGCAGAGAGGCAGGCAGAGAGAGGAAGGGAAGCATGATCCCTGCTCAGCAGAGAGCCAGATGTGGGCTCAATCCCAGTACCCTGGGATCATGACCTGAGCCGAAGGCAGAGGCTTTAACCCACAGAGCCACCCAGGTGCCCTGTTTTTTTTTTTAAGTTTTCACACAGTTCATAAATGTCTTCAATCTACATACTTAAACTTATAAAAACATGTTGCTTAATATGGTAATTTTTAAGTTTTCTGAAAAAATGTAATAGCATGGTAATAATTGTTTTCCAATAGCAGCAAATAAATAAGACATTTCTCCAGTTGTGCAAATAATTCAGACTGTTAAAGACTATATCCCATTATATTCAAATCAAAAATTTTTTGATGGGATAGAAATAAGGATGTGATAGTAATACTGCTTTTAAACGTTACAAAGGAGAGAAAAATTATTAGAAGTATTGAATTTGAAATACAAAGATATTCAACTGAAAATGAAGAATATCCCTATTTCTTGAAGTCATATAATATTTGATGTCAAGTCCAATGCCTGTGGTGAACTAAATGGAACTCCACTCAATTTTGAAATGCTGCCTATGTATTTTGGTGGCACCTACTGAAATGCCATCTATGCTTTCAGACACTCTAGCTTTGATAAATATCTATATTTATACTTATTTATCTCTAAATATCTGCCGATTGAGAGAGACTTACACACACACACACACACACACACACATCACATCACATTCTGCCAAAAGGCCTAAATTGCATTTGCCATTTGAGATTTCATTCTCCTTCTAAAATGAGGATATTTCACACTGACTGTAAGTTAGGAGGTCTGGTTTTTTGTTTCCAATGTGGCACTGTGTGATGGGCAAGCATTCCATTTCTTCCTATGCTTGGAGGTTTTTTCCTGACTAAATGATTGATTGCTAAGATCCTATTCAGTTTCGATAGTTTATAACGTCACTTTTATAGGTATTTTGACTGGGGACAATCCATCTATGAGATGCAAATGTGGACCGAAAGATAGCAGGGGTGAGATGCTGCCAGGATGTGTGCTCGATATCTTCCATCTGCTGCTCACACTCTACCCCTCTGGGTACGGCTGAGCTCTGGCGCTATAGTCTCTGAGGCCGCATCAGTGGACTTGCTTGCTCTCAGAGTGAAGCTAGGAGGAAGGGAGGTATGAAGAGCGAGGCTGGGGAATGTATTCCTCCTGCAGGTCATTACCCAGGCTGGCTGTGTGACTGCAGACCGCAGCCCCTGTCAGTCAGCCCTCTCCAAATTACAGTAACAGCTCCCACAGGCCTAGCCAGCCCATGCAATTAGCCCTTTGGTACCACGCTCTGCTTCGGGATTCTTTTACTTTCTGACCCTATCTTTGCAAATTTCCCTTATTAGACTCATTACAAATTCCTCCAGGCTGTGTGACATTAGCTTCCTTCTGGGATCTTAACGGATTGGGAATCCGAGCCCTTGGTGTGTTGCAGCACAGACGGACAGAGAGTGTGCTGCCTGGGAGGGACACTGGAGTTATGGCCTCTGTCTCCATCACCTGCCAGGAATTTCCTGTTCCTGACTAGAAGGCGCGGTGCATGACACACCTCACACGGCCGTGGGTCGGGCAGATGGACAACAGAGGCACAGAGACAGAGCACTGCAGGCAGAGGGAGCGAGAGAGGCTCTCAAAGGAACACAGAGAGACGAAGGAAAGCCAGTCTCTGGAAGGAAACAGGATTTTGTGCTGAGAACACAGTGAATCACCTCAGAAAGATTGTTAAAATCTAGAGTGAACCACTCACAGATGAAGAGGCTGAAGACTTTTTCATAAATAGTTGTAAGTCCCTCAGTACAAGAAGAAACCGTCCACACCAGGCCAACATCTGCCCTAAGTGGCAAATGCAAAGTTCCTGCAGAACTGAACCACCCCAGAGGAAGAGAAACTTGGGCCAGAAGAAAGACCACACATGGCAACACCTGAATGAGAGCTCTCTTTAGTTGTTGGTGGAACAATAAACAAACAAAATAAAAACTTCAAACTTAATACTAGACTCCGAATATATGCCAATCTAGTTACACACGCATTTGCTGTGGTTAAATAGATATAGAAACAGATACATGATGGTAGATAGATATCTGGAGAGACAGATACATAGAAAGTAAAGAATTCCATAAGAATTCCATGATATGTATGTTAAGACATGGTCATGAAGTCAGGGTCCTGGGATGGAGCCCAGGTCAGGCTCCCAGCGCAGTACAGAGTCTGCTCTAGATTCTCTCTCTCCCTCTGCTCTTCCCCCTGTTCACATGTTCTCTCTCTCTTTTTCTCTCTGTCTAAAAAACAAATAAATAAAAAATATATATATATATATTTTTTTAAAAAGAGCACGGGGAGGGGCACCTGGGTGGCTCAGTGGGTTAAGGCCTCTGCCTTTGGCTCGGGTCGTGGTTCCAGGGTCCTGGGATCGAGCCCCACATCGGGCTCTCTGTTCAGCGGAGAGCCTGCTTCCTCCTCTCTCTCTCTGCCTGCCTCTCTGCCTACTTGTGATTTCTCTCTCTGTCAAATAAATAAATAAAATCTTAAAAAAAAAAAGAGAGCACTGGGGAGGTTTAGAATGGTAGTTCTCAATTCAGATAATTTTTACCTCCTCTTTTTTCCTACTCCAGGGGAATTTCTGCAATGTCTGGAGACATTTTACATTTTCAGTCTGGTGGAGGGTGATCCTGGCATCAGGTGGATAGAAGCCTGCGAGGCTGCTAGACAACCTACAGTGCACCGAACATTCCTCCTACAACATAAAGTTAGCCAGCACATGTCAATAGTGCCATAAGTGAGAAACTGGTTTAGAGGGAATTGGAGACATTTAGACTATTTAGACTAATCCTGAAAGTGCATGCGAACACTAAGAATGTGAGGTTTTTTTAAGGCTGATTTTTTAAAAAAACTCATTTCATTTAGGAGGTACAGAAGCATTAAGGGTACCTGGGTATGACTAAAAAACACAGTGTTCCTTAAAGTTACGTGTTAATGTTTTTGTATAAGGTTGGTACAGAGTACTTTGGGCCATTATTTTTCTGGGCTATTTCTGGGCTGGTTCTAGAATTTTTAGAGAAAAACAGCTACCTTAAGATCACAATCCAATGGAGGTTCCTCAACTTAGTGGACAGAAACTTAGTCACTCTAATCACTATTATAACATAGACAATATCTGGCCATCTTGATTTTCATTCCCCAGAAACACATATCCCAAGCACTGACACAGCACAATTCTAACTAAGTGACACAGCACAATTCTAACAAATCCACTTCATATTTTAAAATAAACTTAGATACGAGAACAACATACTATGGACATGAAATTAAAAATTGATTCTCAACAAGGGAAACCGTAAGGTTTTCTTTGTTAATTTTTAAAAAATTATTTTGTCTGTTTTCATACCCCCGCTGTGAAATTGGACACAGGGTGATGTGATAAAGTTAAAACTTCTAGAATAGAGCACATTATCATACAGAAGCTTTGTGAATGAGAAAATGTATTTTAAAAATCAGCCATTCCTTTTTGAGCTCTGCACTTGCAGGAATATGTGGGGAAAAGATTCTCCTCCTTATTTTCGAGCCGTTTAGAACTGGGAACATTTCGGGGAACATACATCTCAGGACTGCACAGACTCAATCCCCAGTTTGACAGCTCTCTTAAATGAAATGCAACCCGCGCTACACTTCATTTCCCAGTCTCTCATCCCTCATTCACATCTAGTGGGATGTTTATTTATATAAAGATGCACTCTGGGATCTCTATCCATTTTCCCGACACCAGTTCAGGCAGACCTGAGACCAGTCATTACCATCCAGATTTCAGCACTAACTCCTAACTCCACTAAACTGGATACTTTGGTGTAATATCTATAATTTAAACAGAACAAGCTGATGCCAACAAGCCTGAAGACCCTGAAATGAGACATAACCTAAACACAACTCAAGGCATCTCTTCTCGGGCACAATCTCTTCTCTGTTCCTGTTCCTTTATACCTTCCCAAACTGGCCAATTTCATAAATTGATTCAGACATAATTTTCTTCTGTTTTTCCCTTTTTCAAAAGGGAACCCAGAAGGAAATTTTTTGATAGACTATCATAGAAAACTTGGTAGGAAAGAGATCATCAATCCATCCCACTGTAGAATTCTGAATACAGTTGTGAAATTATCTCACATTGTAATGAAGAGTGTGCTTGAGGGAATGCTGCATTTCCTCTTCAAGCTGACTTTTTTTTTGCCTTTCTTAAAATAATAAATGTTATTTTTTAGCATAACTTTAGGTTTACAGATAAATTCAGCCATAAGCGTAGAGAGTTCCCATAAGACTCCCTACTATGCCGACTCATTCGTATATATAGTTTCCCTTATTACCAATATCTTGCAGTACAGTGGGACATTTGTCCTAATATTTACAGATTGTTAATAACTGAAGTTTATGGTTTACCTAGGAGTTCACTCCTTGTGCTGTATATACTATGGGTCTGACAAATGCATAATGTCCTATACCTACCATTACGGCACCATACAGAATAGTTTCACTGCTCCAAAAATAACATGTGTTCTACCTAGTCATCCTTCCTCTCCCCACCGCACTTCTGGCAACTACTGATGTTTTTAGTATCTCTATAGTTTTGTCTTTTTTAGAATTGCATATGGTTAGACTCATACAGTACGTAGGTTTTTCAGGTTTACTTCTCTCCTGTGATAATATGTATTGTCATAGCTTGACAGCTCATTTCTATCAGAAATAATAGTCCATTCTACTACAGGCTCTTTATCTTTTTTTAATTAAGGAATATAAAGCCAATATAAGATTTTTAAAAGGAAAACCAATGTAAAATTGCTATTTTTATTTTTCCTTAAGATTTTTATTTTTTAGTTTTTTTTTTTCAGTAGTCTCCACACCTGTGGAGCTCAGTATGGGGCTGAAACTTAAGACCCTGAGATCAAGTGCCACCCAGGTGCCCCAAATTTTTACTTTTGAAAATGTTTCTCAGGTATCTAAAAAAAAAATCGTGGGATGGCATGGAACGAAACAATCTGGTATGGTGATCTCAACAGTGTCTGTCTGGCAAAGTTCAGTAGGGAAGAAAATACTGGACAATTTAAAACACACCCTCCTTGGTAGACTAGCATTTAAACATAATCTCTTGTGAAAACTTCTGTGAGGATCACACATAGTTAAGTCTGTTTTGTATGGGAATGAGTTTTGTAAACAGATTTCAGCACTAACTCCTGAGAGACAGGAGTTTTCTTTTAGGGATCCAATACGTATCACCACTCAGTAAACCCACTGGCCTGTAAAACATAATTGGGTTCTGCTTGCTTCTCTAAGCAAGTTCTGCAGAACTTGCTTTCTTAGTGCTGGTTGGAGCTGCTTTCTTGTGGTCAGACCTCGTCATTTTTCAAATCCTGCAAACAGAAAGCTAAGGGCCTAAAGCACAGTAATATGTAATTAGGAGTTAAAAATTGTACCAGTTGCTTGGAAAATGAGCCTAATACTTGATGCTCTAGGAAGCGGCAGAATGAACTGATTGGAAATGTTTGTATTTGGTCCTGAGTCAGTGGCCTGAGACTTTACAAGCCGGGTGGTTGTTTCCACGTAGACTACCCTCAGAAGTACGTGAGGGACAACAGAACACGATGGGCCTTGTTACTTCAAAACCGAACCAACAATCAGTAACTTTTTTTTTGAAATCTCATGAGGTTGAGAGTGTCAGAGATATCACCTAATTTGTTCTACACAGTTCCTATTTTTGAGGCTCCAAGCTGCCTTCTCCCATTTCTGATATCATGAGATAGGCTCTGCATACACTAATATCGCTTATTAACACATCTGACCCATGCACAGAGAATTATAATAATTGACAGCCGTAAGATAAAATTTGAGTTAATAGCAGAACCTGACACAGTCCTGAATGGGAGGACCCAACATTATAAATAGATCAATTTGTCATCATTTGATATAAGTGAATTTTAAGTGCATTTAGAATTTCATCTATTAGGTAGGGGTGTGTGTGTGTGTGTGTGTGTGTATGTGTGTATGTGTGTTTGAAGGGTAGGACTTAAGAGATGAATTAAAAGTTTATTTCAAAAGTGGAAAATAGTGAAAGGGAACTTGTCCTATCAGATGTTTCCTATTCTTTAAAATCTACTTAACTTGGTAATTTGTTTGAAAGAAAATAGATTTAGGTGACTAACTCATCTCACACACACACACACACACATTAGTCAGATGAATAAAATTTCCAAATGTTAAAAAAAGGAGACTATTTTATAGTAGTCCCCCTTACCTGTGGAGGATGTATTCTAAAACCCCCAAAATGGTGTCTGAAACTGCAGACAGTACTGAACCTTGTATATACTATGTTTTTTTCCCTATTCATACATACATACCTAGGATAAAGTATGTTTATAAATTGGGCAGTAATAACTAATAATAAGAGATTAACAGTAATAACTAATAATAAAATAGAAAAATTATAATAATATATTAAAATAAAAGTTATACGAATGTTATTTTTCTTTCTCTCTCAGAATATTTTATTGTACTATACTCACCCTTCTTGTTGTGATGATGTGAGATGATAAAATTCCTATGCGATGAGATGAAGTGAGGTGAACGATGTTGTGTTAGGCTAATATGACCTTTTGATGATAGGTCAGATGGAGGATTATCTGCTTTCAGACCTTGGTAGACCAGTTGACAGGAAATACCTGAAACTGAGGAAAGCAAAACTGATTAAGGGAAAGAGAGGAGGTGAAGGGGGCCTGTATATTCTTTATTTTTATTTATTTTAATTGTTATTTTTTATTAAGGATTTTATTTATTTATATTTGAGACAGTGAGCACAAGCAGGAGGATGGGGGGGCAGGCAGAGTGAGAGGGAGAAGCAGACTCCCTGCTGAGCAGGGAGCCCAAGGTGGGCCTCAATCCCTGGGATCATGACCTGAGCCTAAGGCAGACACTTAACCAATTGAGCCACTAAGGAGCTCTACTGCATACTCTTTTTTTTTTTTTTTAAAGATTTTATTTATTTATTTGACAGACAGAGATTACAAGTAGGCAAGAGAGGCGGGCAGGGAGAGAGAGGAGGAAGCAGGCTCTCCACGGAGCAGAGAGCCCTACGTGGGGCTCGATCCCAGGACCCTGGGATCATGACCTGAGCCGAAAGCAGAGGCTTTAACCCACTGAGCCACCCAGGCGCCCCACTGCATACTCTTTATTAAGGAAGAGCTACCTAAGCAAGCTTTAAATACAAAACTCAGAAAAGCTATAGGCTTAGAGACACTGAATTAAAAAATCTAAAACTGAATGATAAATATGCCTCACATAAATTTAAATGAAAAGAAAAGACAGAAAATATTCACATCTTAACAGGCCAAGTTTTGGCTCATTATATAAACAGTGTCTATAAAACAATAATAGAAAGATAACCTATTAGAAATAAGATGAAAATGTGAACAGTAAATTCACAAAAAAAACAAAAGATCACTGGACACATGATTAAATATTAAATTTCACTAAGTAAGAAGAGAACCAATGAAACAAAACAACTGACACTCAAAATAAAATAAAACTCTTTCCCCTCTATCAAATTTTAAAATATTTTATTTATTTATTTGAGAGAGAGAGAGAGAGAGAGCAAGCATAAGCAGGGGGAGGGGCAAATGGAGAAACAGACTCCCCATTGAGCAGGGATCCTGATGTGGGGCTCAATCCCAGGATCCTGGGATCATCTATCAGTTTTAGTATAAACTGTAAAGATTGATATATCCAGTTATAAATATGGAGGAAAAGGAGGTACCTTCACATACTCTCACTGGCTGAGGACAATGAGGGAAAACTCATGAAATTTTAAAATGCACAAGCCCTTTGACACAACAATTTTTTTTTTGTTGTTGTTGTTCTTGGACTTGATCCTTGAGTAATATGCAACTATACACAAAGACTATCTACCTATAAAAACACAACATTTGATGGGGCCAGGGTGGGGAGAGACAAACCATAAGAGACTCTTAATCTCAGGAAACAAACTGAGGGTTGCTGGGGGGTGTGGGAGGGAAGGATAGGGTGGTGGGGTTATGGATATTGGGGAGGGTATGTGCTATGGTGAGTACTGTAAATTGTGTAAGACTGATGGTTCACAGACCTGTACCCCTGAAGCAAATACATTATATGTTAATTTAAAAAAAACCACACATTTGTAACAGCAAAATTTAGAACCAAGCAAAAAATAGGAGAATGTTTAAAAATGCTATATAATGGGATGCCTGGGTGGCTCATTGGGTTAAAGCCTCTGCCTTCAGCTCAAGTCATGATGCCAGAGTCCTGGGATGGAGCCCCGCATCGGGCTCTCTGCTCAGCGGGGAGCCTGCTTCCTCCTCTCTCTCTCTGCCTATCTCTCTGCCTACTGTGAT
>PISX010012619.1:0-32380 GCA_004024625.1 Mellivora capensis
GAGTGAAATAAGTCAAGCAGAGAGAGTCAATTATCATATGGTTTCACTTATTTGTGGAGCATAACAAATAACACGGAGGACATGGGGAGATGGAGAGGAGAAGGGAGTTGAGGGAAATTGGGGGGGAGATGAACCATGAGAGACTATGGACTCTGAAAAATAACCTGAGGGTTTTGAAGGGGCGGGGGTGGGAGGTTGGCCGAGCCTGGTGGTGGGTATTGTGGGGGGCACGCATTGCATGGAGCACTGGGTGTGGTGTAAAACTATGAATTCTGTTATGCTGAAAAGAAATAAAAAAAAAAAAAAGAAAGTAAGTCCCCCAAACATCACTAATTCCCTAGCTTTGTACAAATCTTTGTTTTGAAGTAAAATGTAGATTGTACATGGTTTATGGTAGCTGGATACTGATTTTAATTCTTTATTTGAAATAAAATATGAAACAACTACAAAAAAACAAACAAAAACAAACAAACAAACAAACAAAAAAAAGATTGAACACAAGATTATGGAGCGGGGGGCAAACACTGTATTATAACATAGAAGACCGTGGACCAGAGAGCAGCCATAGCTAATGAGTTGGGAAGAATATCAAATGTTCAACAAGAACACAAACATAGTGGGATAAGTAAACAACAGGGTTGTACATCAAATAATTTATGGATTCTTACAAGCATAAAGAACAGTAATCACACTGAATTTAATAGAAATTCAAAGGTCAAGGTGTATCAGTTGACATCTGCTTACAATTACAGTATGTTTACCGTAATGCCTGTAAAGATAATAATGTAACATTGGACCACATTTATATAGAACAAGCTATTGATGTTTTTATATTAGAAACAATTTCAAATTCTCAGAAAAGGGGTTATTCACATATTTTTTTCAATAAACTCTACAAATGATGTTTACTGATTTTGAAAATCTATGTATGATATGTTTTTTTATGATGTCATGTGACTTTAGTTACATATTGACGGCAAGTTTTGAAATTGCCAGAAATATGAGACTTGAACTCAATATCAACTGTAAAAATACTAACACAAATAACTAATATTGATTTATTGTTTACAGTATGCCAGGATCTAAGTTAAGTGTCTTCTAAATTTTTAGTTCATTCAATTCTCACCATATTCTTACATAGTGATTATCATAATTATCCTCATTTACAGATTAAAAACAGGTTTAATGAAATTAAGTAATCTGTCTAAGGTTATATTATCTAAGTGTGGGAGACCTTTGCTAAAACTGGATGAACCATGTCTATGATAGATATTTACCACCATTCCAGGTGATAGAGATAGAAAGGGGAGAATTATTCTGAGATAGGAGTTTTATTCTGAGATAATGGAAAATGGGCTAGTGCAACCAAACCTAATAATTTTATAATATTTATCTTATCAATTTAATTCAAATTATTGTCTGTATAATATTCCTATACTCACGACATGCCTGTATCAACCTTGTTGGAAATGGAGTGGAATATTGGGATAATCTAATCTAGAATACACAAGGTATATAGAAAATAAACTTTTCAGGGCCTTGGAGAATACAGCAAAGACATGATATTATAGTCTAGACACTACTGATATTATAGTGAAAAATACTGAGACACACCAAAAAACCAACTGTAAATGACAGTCCAGATACTAAAATGATGTTAAGAAGAAAACATCTGAGGGGCACCTAGGTGGCTCAGTGGGTTAAAGCCTCTGCCTTCAGCTCAGGTCATGATCCCAGGGTCCTGGGATCGAGCCCCGCATCAGGCTCTCTGCCAAGCAGAGAGCCTGCTTCCCCTCTCTCTCTCTCTCTGCCTGCTTCTCTGCCTACTTGTGATCTCAGTCTGTCAAATAAATGAATAAATAAATCTTAAAAAAAAAGAAGAAAACATCTAAAAAGAGACATTTTACATATTTGCTGCAATTTAAATCCCATAAAAGCACATATGGTGAATCCATGTATTACTTTGTAATTGAACTACTTCTTACATTATCAACTGTTGATAACATGTTCTAGGCTGAGTAGCAGGGTTTAGTATTATTTTTAAAATAATTTAAGCATGGTTCATAGTTTCCCCTCCACAATTGGGTAATATGATAGAATGTCATTTTTTATATAAAATAAGTTACATTTAGGGATGCGTGGCTGGCTCAGTGAAGAGTGTGCAACTCTTGATCTCGAGGTCATGAATTGGGGTCAAGCTCCATATTGGGTATAGTGATTACTTTCATAAGTAAAGAAACTTTAAAAAATGTTATATTTATTTGGTAATATTGTTATTCATAGTTGAAACTGTTGCAAATGAACTAGAACTACATATTATATTTATAATACTTACTTTTCTCTTTAGGACAGCAGAAATTTTAAAAAATAGAAAAAGATAAAGAAAAAAATTGAATCAATGATAAAATCACTACCCAAACAAAATCTCTTTTGTTACTGGTGTCCCCCCCACTGTATATATATCTCATATATCTATATATATCACATTATCTATTTATATGTATGTGTATATATGTATCTATGTATCAATTATCTATTCATCTATTTGTGTGCTTTATATTCACTTTAAATTTTATAGTCTAAAATCTGGAGATATTTTTCAATGGTTACAAGAATTGGTTTAATGGGAAAAGATATGTATTTTAGCTTGGGTCTCTCCAGGAATCTTCAATATTTATCAGTCTTCAATAATTCTGAGTAATTACCTAGAAGTTATATCAGCATGGGTGGCACATTTATTGAATTTTTTTTAAGGTTTCAATTATTTTTTTTCAATTTTCTTAGTCATAGGCTTTTTTGTCAGTGTTTCTCAGTGAACAAAATGTGTGAATTTTGTATGACACTGTCAGAGTCATTTAACACCAAGGCTTCTTATAATATTTGTGAAGTATCAAGTTCCCACAAGACATAAAATCTGAGATTGGTGTTAATTGCCCACATTCCAGTAATCCTCAAGTCATGAGATTAATGCCAATATGTTAAAAGACCATAAAAATGGTATGCAATGTTCAGGCAGACAGGACATTGTTTGTCCCTAAACTACAAAACCTTTTATTAGAAAGATTTCAAGTATCTCTACATACATTCATATGAATTTTTTAATGTGATTTATTCCTACAGGTATTACTTTGCTGATAAAAAGCTAAATTTTGAAGAAAAAATCTTTGGCAAAATGGATTATAAAACTATTGCTTTATATTAAATCTGACAGCCTACTTAATTTATATTTATATCATGTATACATTCAATTGACACATCCCTGCAGAAGTCTAATTTTGAGGATTTTTTTGTTTTTCCATATTTTTAAAATATGGTATGCTAATATTTTATATGTTTTCATTGACCTATATTTCCTTTTCCTGTCTTTACCCACAAAGAGATCCCATAATAATTAAGTAGTTAGTTCAGAATGTATATACAGCCTGCTGTTATTTTTGACGAAGAAAAACTACCCATCAGTTCATATTTCTAAAACTATACTTTGTTCAAATCTTTCTGAGTCATTTTAAATATCCCATCCTTGCATTCTTCTACAATTGTGCTACAAAAGCCCTACCCTCTCTGTGTTCAAGATATGAGACTATTTCATTTCTTTCTTTTTCTTTTTTTGAGACTATTTCATTTCTTTACCATGTCTTACACTTACTGTTTGCTTTTTTTTAGCATATTTATTCTGCCAAAAGAAGTGTTTTCTAATAAATGTTTGTTAAACTTCAGAAATGGTGAAAGCATTAGAACTTTTACTGAACTTGTTTTTCAGTTTGATAGAGAGGTGCTGCCTTGCTCATAACTAATTGCCAAGAATATCCTTTGAAATTAAATGTCTTTGATTTTCTTTTTGTCTTTAGTCCCATCTGAGTACCTCGAAAGTAAACACCTGTTGTTCTTTGGAATGGTTTTATTTTTTAACTGCAAAACTTACTCGAAATGTTTAATTATTCCCCATTGAAACAAAAGACTGTGTTTATAAGTAACTACAGCTTTTATTTGATGAACATAATGCCATTTTCACTTACTTTTATTCATATTCATTTTTTAAATTTCTCTAAATAAAATAATGTTAGTCTTCTTTCTTCAGAACAAAAGCTACAGCTTTACTAGATTGCCAATTGATGTTATTTCCACCTGAGTGATGCTGGCTTCATTTCTAATGAGGTTGGAGCTAGAACTTTATTAGCCAGATTGGCTTCTTTCAAACAAGCTGCAGAGACAAAAGGAAAAAAAATCCTAGTAATTAAAAGACAATACAATGACAACAGATAAGCTTCTGCGATGGAATATAATAGAAGAAAAGTCCTAAGAGTTAGGAAATGAGAAAAGGAAAAAAAAAAAAAACATTGTGGCAAATACCTGATTCCTTTTTGTAATCTTTTTCCAATATAAGAGCTCTGGATTCAGAGTCTGTAAATAAGAGTTCTAGTCTTGGCTCATTCATGTACTAATGTTTTTATATTTGATAACTTACTAAAATACTCAGCCCTATTTTTCTTATCTGAAGAATAAATGAAATAACTATGCCTCCCTAATACAGTATTTAAAAGGGTGAAACTTGATTGAGTGTGTGAAATTAATTATGTAATGGTTTGTTCTACACAAATTCAGCTAACAATTAATATAGATTTTTAGGTTGTGCTGTGAATATTCCCTACACTCATGATCCAGAGAAGATATCTATAAAATTACCTGAAATACAACAGACATTAAAATTGGTTAAGAAGGCATTTAATATGTAGCCACATTCATTTTCTTAACACTGTGTGATTCTTATGTGCCACATATCATTCTTTAAAATAATGAAATTTTCTTACTTACCTTCTGTTAATTCATTAAAAAGGAGATGAATTATTCTTTGGCTTTGTATTTTTAGTGATTATTAAATTTCCTGACATTGAATGGATTCTGAATGCCTGTCTGTTATGTGCACAAAACATGAAGAGCTTTTCTCTAAATAAGGCATAAGCGGATTTCTCATGTGTCAAAATAGTGAAGTAAATGAAAACACTAGAATATATAAATCAGATTATATCTCAGATGAAACTTCTTAGTACTCAATTTTATGCAAGTATTCTAAGCATTATAGGTTCATTAAAGAATTCTATTATGGCCTAAATCCCAATGTTTCTCAATAGAAACACAATATTCCAGTACAATATGTTACCCAATCAACTGTCCAGTAACAACTGTGTAATTTTTCTGTGGCAGAACACACCTGATATGTTAAAATAGTGAAAAGAAGCTACTAAAGGGACATACTTAAATTTTTAATTAGTAACAAAGAAAATATCAACATATACAGCATCTAAACAGAATAGAACAAAATATTTTACACAGAAATAAAAGATGCAAAATGTGGAGTATACATAATTATACACAAAAATATTAAGCGTAGTACAAATAAGGTCCCTCGAGTGTCATCTAGGTGACAGAAATGCAACTAATAAGACACAGGTGTTTGTGAGCAATCTGGTACAGAAGTCTAGAGGAAGGAGAGGGCATATGCACAAGGTAAAAGGCATTCGTTAGCAGCTGAACAATGGAAGATAGAACAACAGCCTTAGGAATTTGAGGAACTGTTGTGAGGATGACCAAGAGGCTATCTATCCTCAGGAAAAGAGAACCAGAGAGAGGCAAGAAGGAACATGCAGAAACTTCAATGAGTCAGTTTTAGATCATATTTTATTTTAAAGTGTAGAGAGGGAAAGTTCCTTCTACAATGCAATTAGGCAATTCTAAATTTTTACCTGTACAGAAATGGTATCATTGGATTTTAATGTCATCAGAATGATGGTGATAGTTTCCTGAGCATATATAGACTAGCAAGAGCATGGAAGATATATGAAAATGGAATCTTAGAAATCACGTATAGGAGTATAACAAAAAGCACAAATAAAATCCACATAGAAAGTACAATTGGGATGCCTGGGTGGGTCAGTCAGTTAAACATCCACTTTCCATCATGTCATGATCTCAGGGTCCTGAGATCCAGTCCTGCATCAGGCTCCCTGCTCAGTGGGGAGTCTGCTTCACCGCCTGCCGGCCGCTTCTCCTGCTCGCATGCACGTGCTCTCTCTCTCTGTGTCACGTAAACATGAATCCTTAAAAGAAAAAAAAAAAGAAAGAAAGAAAGTACAATCAAACTCTTAAAAGGAATCATGTGAAGTATGCGGCATCACAGAAGTCCAGGGAGAAGTTTGAAGACTGATCAGGGAGCCAAATTTATCAGGCTCAAGTTAGATACAGATAGCACAGGGGCTGTTGAATATGGCGATAAGTTAGAAAAGTAGTGGGTAATGTAATAAAATGGGGAGTGAAGAAGTACAAGTGTGGATGGTCTTTAAAATTGTTTTATAAGTTCAGTAGGGCAATTGAGACAATTATTTGAGGTAAAGCCAGGGTGAAGGAAAGTTTCACCACGCAAATGATTGAATATGATCACATGCAAAGGAAATAAGCAAGTTGAAAAATGCAAAATTGAAGGCACAGAGAGGAATAGGCAAGAGTATATGTGATCAAAAGCTAAAGTGGTAAGTACTAAATACAGCAATTTGGAATTGGAAGGAAGAACAAAGCACAAACTAATGTAGCAAAAAAAAAATATCTCTAGAGCTGTGCTTTATTTCGAGTTATATTAACTTTGTAACCTTAGGCAAAGCATTTCATGTCTTGGGATCTATTTCCTTATTGGCAAGATATAGGTAATAAGCAGTAAGACTCACCTACATAGTACTGTATGAAAATACAAGGGAGAATAAAAATGCTTCATCAGTTAATAAATGTACAAGGATGGTTGATGTTATTATTTCTCTGAAATAAGACTTTGGAAACCATAATGAGGAAAGCAGCAAAAATGTTCCATGATTCTTACTGTGTAGTCATTTAATGAGCCTGCGTTAGTTAATAGGTTAAATTTGCATAGAGCACTTTTTTTTATTATTACTTGCACAACTTACTCATAGTTAGCATACTACATAATATCCCATTAAAATACTCCTCAGTTGAGATATTTAATTTAAATTACATCCATAGATGCATTCTTCCCAACTCTAAAACAAATTTCCCATGAATGTACCCCAAGTTATGAAATAAAGGACTCTTTTAATTGGTCTTATACGTTCATATAATTTGAACAGTACGTAAGTAGCAATAAAAGTTGCAATAGCCCTTAGGACTTATACATGACAAGCAGCCTTGTAAGCAATAAAGATGCAAGGATAACAATATGAATCAGTTTTCTAAGTATACTATTCACAGTGAGAGAGCAATAGCATAGAACATATTTTTATTTGTACATGCAAAAATAGTTCCCGATAATAAAAATGTCATCATATGATATTGCAAAGAATACTTCAACCTACTGCTCCTAGAGGAATTCATAACAATCTAACTAGCAGTTTTCATTCTCTGTAGATTTCAAAATGCAAATTGATTTGTTGGTTTTTTTTTTTTTCCTGGTTTAGAGAAAGAGAATATGTCCCTGCTGCCCCATGAGATTCTTTAGATTTCCTTGACTGAAGGTAAAATACTTATTAGTATTTAGGAGGAAGTGCCCCTGGAGTCATAGTTATATCATAAAAGTTGTCTAGAATCCATCAACTAACTTTTAGAATCATGTGGAATTTCAAATTGATTAAATATTTTAAAATATATATTTTAAATCAACCCAGAGATTCATTATGCTTTAATTCTTATTTTTAATGCAAAATAAAAAAGTAAAGTTGTATCATAAACCCTTTATTTAAAAGTGCTTGTATTAAAATTATACTCACTGTTGAAGGTAATTTATCACATAATATTTAAGATATGGGTAGAAAATGTTTTATCGATGCAGAAAGGCAGTGAAAACTATTTTCTTTAATCACAAACTGGAGAGCTCTCAGCAAAAATGATACTGTTTAACAAATCCTCATAGCAGTCGCTTCTTTTCTGTGGGGGGATACATTGTATGAGCTCTGGCTGATGCCTGAAATCCCACAGTACTGAACACTTTATCTACTATGTTTTCTCATACATACATCCCTATGACAAAATTTTATTTGTAAAGTAGGTAAAATAGGAGATTAACAACAATAAATAATAAAATTAAATTAAATTGATTTTAACAATATACTGTAATAAAAGTTATTTGAATAAGGCCTCTATGTCTCTCTCTCTCAAAATATCTTATTGTACTCTACTCACTCTCTTCTTGTGACGATGTGAGGTGGTAAAATGTCTCTGTGATGAGATGAGGTTCGGTGAATGACATAGACACTGTGCTATTACATTCAGCTATTACTGAGCCTCTGACAATAAGTAGGAAGGAGGATCATCTACTTCCTTGACTGTGGTTGAGCACAAAAAACTGAAACCATAGAAGTTGAAACTTTGGACAAGGAGGGATCACTCTATGGTGTACAGTCTACACATCATGCAGGGATGCTGCAAATACAGTGATATAAACACGATTTCTTCCCCATGGAAGGGACTTGGAAAATAATATTACAATAAAATGTGTTAAGTTCTATAATATGTGCAGTGTGGTTGTGGAAATAAATACAGTGCCTGAACATAGATGAACAGGGAGTATTTAGGTATGGGCCGATATCCAAAAGATTTCTGTTGAGGAAACACTCTTGCTGTACTAGACATTTTTTCAGGACTTGGCCAGAGTTTATACGTAAAGAATGAAGGCATGAGTATGATGCGGGAACCACAGGTAGTTAAGTGTAGTTTGCCTGAAGATAGAGATGACAGACATGACTGTGAAGCCAAAGCATGAATCCCTTCCATAACAGGCTAAGAACTTAGAGATTTCTTTCTACAATGTAGACAGTAAGAAGCCCATTTTAATAGTTAAGTGTAATTTTAAGACAGTTATCTTGGAGAGATTATTCTGACCACAGTGCTGATGGAAGCAGAGAAGAGGAGGCCAAAAGAAGGGGAGGGAAATTACGTGTAGAGAAATATGAAGATGAGGGAACTCAGTATAAAAGTGGTTTCCTTTAGTTATTCATTTGATATGATAGACAAAGTATAGAGTAATGTATGTGCACTCTCCAGTTTTAGACTTGGGTAACTGGATGCTTATTGTGAAAAATCAAAAAAAGTATAAAGAAAATCAAATGCTTTTATGGAAAGAGATGGGCTACATAATGAGTGGCTTCAGTTATATTAAAATTAAGGCATTATCTGGCAAAAATTAACAAGTCAGGAAACAACAAATGTTGGCAAGGATGTGGAGAAAGGGGAACCCTCTTACACTGTTGGTGGGAATGCAACCCGGGACAGCCACTCTGGAAAGCAGCATGGAGTTTCCTCAAGGTATTAAAAATAGAGCTATCCTACGACCCAGCAGCTGCACTACCAGGTATTTATCCTAAAGATACAGAGTTAGTAAAAGGGGGTCACGTGCAGCCCAAAGAGTCATAGCAGTAGTGTCCACAATGGCCAAACTGTGGAAGGAGCTGAGATGTCCTTCAACAGATGAATGGATAAAGATGTGGTCCATATAGACAATGGAATATTACTCAACCATCAGAATGGATAATCCCTACCATTTGCATTGACATGGATGGAACTGGAGGGGATTATGCTAAGTGACATAAGTCAAGCAGAGAAAGACAATTATCATATGGTTTCACTTATATGTAGAACATAAGGAATAGCATGGAGGACCACAGTGGGATGGGGGTAGGAACTGAATGGGAAGAAATCAGAGAGGGAGATAAACCATGAGAGACTCTGGAGTCTGGGAAACAAACTGAGGGTTGCTGGAGGGGAGGGGGTTCGAAGGACGGGGTAACCAGGTGTTGGATATTAAGGAGGCATGCGTTGTGATGAGCACTGGGTGTTATACACAACTAATGAATCATTGACCACTATATAGAAAAAAATAATGATGTACTGTATGTTGGCTAACTGAACATAACAAAAAAAGAGAGCAAAATTAGGCATTGTCAAGAAATTAATTGAATAGCCATAAATTCTAAGTTCGGTAAATTTTGTCAGGCTTGTGCAGCCTGGGGGCGAGGGATTCAGGATGATTGGTATAGGAATACCGAGTGAATGGGTCACCAGTGATGTTAGAGTGGTGTTACTTGAATCAAAAAGTTTTAATACTGGAACACAGGAAATAGAAATTGGTGTGGAGTCTTCAGAATGGCATTATTACACAAGTGAAGACAAACCTAGTTGTACTTCTACCTGGAAAATTGTTAAAGAGAATGATTGGGGCAGAGTCAGCTAGTTGTCTTCCCTGCAATATCTGGCCACCATTTCTTTATAATAATAAACATTTTAGTTGACTACAGGACCATCTAGGCAAAACAAGTTTCTATGAAGAACATATTGAGTTAACTTTTAGCAACCAAGTATCCAATTGCTATGCTTTTAATGTTGAAAGTAAACAAAGCTAGGATACGTAACAAAGCAGTTTGGGTATATGCACAAATCACAGAAGGTTTCAGTTATTTGAACTAAAACTAAAACAGTGTGCCGAGAGACAATACCATCCTACTCATATCTTATAACATCTAATCCTATATATTTAATCCTGTAGTATTTTAATTATCCTGACGGTTTCCTGTATTCTAAGGATAAGGAAAATTAATAAATATTAAATTGCCAATTGGTAATATCAAATAGCAGGTAATCTTTATAATTAAAAATGAAAAATAAATATGATTATTTCAGACCCAGGAAGTGACCTACACTAGTTAAGATCCTTGTCTAAACATTATACAAATTTAAAATTTATAATTCACACAAGTTACCTTATTTATACCTTAAAATGAATATTTGAGGTAGGAGGGTACCACTTTAAATATGAGCAAATGGAAGCTCAGAAAGTTTAAGTTCTATACTGTGAGTGATGTCTGGGTTATTTAATTCCAATATCTAATCCTATCATCACTGTGCTATTCTCCCTCCCATTTGCAAATCCAGTATATGTTGATCATTTACAACATACCAGTAACTGTGCTTTGCTCTTTACATATCTTAACTCTCAAAATTCTCTTTGATTTGAAGGTGAAAAATAGGTTCTGTGAGGTGTGAGATTACCCATTTCATACGTTAAAAAATCTTGACTTAAATCCTAGTTAGAAAAGAAACTTTTCTTTTAACCACTATTCTCTATCGTTTATATATTTGTTTGTGAATAAAAATTTACCAAATCCTAAGAATGCTTGTTTCATAATGCCATATTCATAGTTATTAGCTATTAAGTATTAATTAGTTAAATGATCAGGGGAAGCCTCATTCATTACAGAAAATCAAGGCTGGATAATTAGAGAGCGCTCTGGGATATGCAAGAACATGATGGCTGTCTGAGTGCCTGCACAAAGATTAGGTATTTATAGAGGTTGAGAGGGCCAAACCTATTCCCTTAACTTGACAATAATTTCCCGTTGCAGTCTTTCCATGCTAAGTCAAAGCTCCAATTTTAATCTGTTGACACAAGGCAATGGTAATTCTTGTTACTGAGATGTTATCTGGAGAATGAGGTACATTATAATATTTTTAGGCTTTACAATTTTTCTCAAATTAATTTATTTGAGTATTTTTTTTTTTTTTTTGGCCTAGGAGAATCCCAAGCAAACAGACTATAGTGATATGAGTTGTATATTGTCTGGTGATAATATGAAGGCTCTAGAAGGGTATAGTGTCATTAAAAAAAAATGTTTATTGCCCTAGTTTCTCTGATGCACATACAACCCAAAGCAGCGCATTGTTCAGATTTGAGTTGACTGGTTTATTTGTATTTATTTAACCGATACTATTTATAGTTTCAGTGCTACTTCTATAGGTTACGCACACACCTTAAGATGTATTTTTCAGTGAAAGCCGATCTCCTTGTTTAAAACTGTCATCGTGGCCAAGCTCCATTTTGTGTACATCGACACTGATGTCCAGGTTCAAAACCAAGGTCTTTTTAACGACTTCCCTTTTCGGAGGAGAGGTGGTTTTCTTCAACACTGCTTCCTTCATTGTGCTTTGTACATCAGTGTTTTCTGTTGCTCTTGATATTACTTATGTAGTCGCAATATTACAGATGCAATGGCAGAAGTACATAGCCTGGTCCTCTGGGGCATGTTTTTCAGTTCATAATATCCCACAGACAAGAGCATCTAAGTGTCCATTCCGGGATAGATATTCTCATAAAATGACCAGAATTCTAACTGTATGTTTTGTGCTTCTATTGGTGCTAAAAAGGCTGTGTCATATGTTTAGTTTTAAAAATAGCCAGAGTACTGAAATAACTTTACACATCATCCAACTCATGTTTCTGAAAGTGTACTGTATCCTCTCACTTGTTTCCAGAACTTTCTTGTGATTTATAGCTTCCAGAGATTTATTTATTTTTAAAGATATGTCTTGTTTTCTTGTCGATAACTACATAGACCAATGCAAGATGACCATTAGAAGATTTTAGTCAGCTTTGAATAGATCAGGCAATAATGCCATCTTTCATATGAACTTAATGTAGTGCTTTTAATGTTAACTATAGGAACAAGTGTAATATTAGAAGTCAAAGAGTGGAGAACTAACCAAGGCTCATTTTCTTGGCTCATTAATTTTGAAGTGCAGTTGTACTTGAATTATTCATAAAAATGCTTAAGTACCACAGATACCCTTTCAAAACCACTAGGCAGGGTTTGATCATTTTTTCCTACATTTTTGTCATAGAGGAAGAGTGTTATGAATATATTACACATGTTGCAAATAGCATCTTCTCTGTAGTAGACCGATGGAACTGAGACAGAATCCTGCACACTGCACCCAAAGTTACCTCAAATTAAAATCAACAGATCAGTATGTGAAATTTCTAAATTCTATGCAAATATCGTATGTTAACAAATGAAGAAAACCAAGCGCACTCCATTCAGGAATACTCAAATGTGACTTAGATAATCCTGAAGACTATATGAATGTGTATGAACGCAACATGTACATTAACATGGATCAATTCATACAAGATATATTCTAATCAAACTAAGCAATTGAAATAAAAATGTTTTAAATAAAAAAGAAGCAAAACTATTTATTACATGGCTTACACGACGTGCATGTAACCAGTATTTATCAAGTTCTTCCACTAGGCCAATTGTGGCAATTCTGGTAGTAAAAATATTTGATGAAACTAGATGTCTGAGATACAGAATTTTGATACCACATTGCCTGTGGGTATGGAAGATACAGAGATTAAGGCGCACATTCTGAAGTCAACCAGAGAAGATTTTGTGGAGACAGAATAAGAAGAGAGAGTGGGCTTTGCAATAGCTATCTGTTCGTTCTCATCCAGTGAAATCTCCATGGAAATGTGAGATAATGCAGGATTTGAATTCCCTGGTGTATGGATTTGCCTAAATGATCATCTTTTGTTCTTTCTATGTATAGATGGATACATAAACAGTAACTGTTCTCTTTTTCTCTTGTTTTTAATACTCTAGTTCATATTTTCTTTTTTAAAAAGATTTTATTTATTTATTTGAAATAGAGACAGTGATAAAAGAAACGCAAGCAGGGGGAGTGGGGGAGGGAGAAACAGGCTTCCTCCTGAACAGGGAGCCCAATGCAGGGCGATCTCAGGACCCTGGGATCATGCATGACCCGAGCTGAAGGCAGACGCTTAATGACTGAGCTACCCAGGCGCCCTTGTTCATGTTTTCTTAATGGTTTATTTGTCAGTCAAAATACCTGTGTTCTACTTTTTATTTAATTTCATCTCCAACGAGATTACAAATATTTCTGAGTGTGTGAGGCTGGTATGTCTTCATTATACATACAGTGTTTTCCCTCTGTTAGTCACAAACAGGCAATCCGTAGATAAAATTCTGAGTGATAGAAATATTGAGTTCAATTTCTCAGAAATCCTCTGCAGTTTTATAGATGTTATGACCTATTTGGTTTTCCAATAGATAAATAAGACGGCTTGCTTCATGTCACATCCATTCAGATTTATATTACTTCTGCCTTTAAACTACGCAAATACGCCTGAAAACAGCTAGTTCTATGCTGTCACTATCTACATTGATAGCATCACCATCCCATCTTAGGCGTTAACGTACCTTTTAATATTTATTATTTTAATATAATAAAATGTATTTTAAATAGCATGTGAATATTCATTATGCATGATGATTTAATTCTAAAGAAAACCCCATTTATTCATTTCATGGTGCAGAGATCAAAACACATGCTCAGCTTCTACTAGACTGCCTTGCAATATTAACCACATAACCTGATCAGAGATTTAAATATATACTAACACAAACTGACAGTATTAATTCCAAATGCATGTGGCTTTTCTAATTAATCGTAAACTTTACTTGAATAAGCTACTGAAGCATATAGTAGAAGAAAGGAAGTAGTTCTTGGCAGGAAATAGAGTTTATTACTTTAATTTACTCAAAAAACCGTAATGCAATATGTAAATCATGAGAGTAGTATAAAAAAAAGTGGAATATTATTTTATGAGCCCTTGGTTGGTTACTCGTCAGAAGTGTAGAAGTATAAAACCAAAAAAATAAATAAAGCTTTTCAGATTAATTATTTTAATGTAAATATTACTGTTTAGCTGCAAATGGACTTCTAAAAGTGTTTTTGGAATTATCTTTGAGACTATTAATCCAAGGACACTTACCTTATATAAAAACGCTTAAAAACAAACTTTTTTCTGGACTGAATTACAAAATATTAAACATGTATTTATCAAGCCTTAGTAAACAAAATTTAAAAGCTGAAACTATAAAGTCCAAAGTAGCCACCTATATAACCCCAAATTCCATTAAAAGCTAATGTTTCACAGAAAAAAGCATGTGCTCCAACACTCATGCAACTGCTACGTTCTTACGTGAAGCAATTACGTGAGATGAACCTGATAATTTCTGAGTCTCACACATCAGTGTGCCTTTTCAGCCAGTGTTAGTTAACAAAGCTGGGTTATCCTTAGAAAATGGGTATCTGAATGAATGGATGAATGAATGCATCCCCTGATGGTTTGAAAGTGTGTCTCCCTTAGAGATAACTAAGCCCTAGATTTTGCTAGTGTTGATAAATGAGTTCCTGTGTTTTCCTGAGATCCTGTCCCATCCGTGGTAAAGATATCAAGACTTCTAGAGCTCAATAATATCTGATATATTTTTTTTTCTTTTTGTCCCCAATAATATTATATTTCCTTTCTTTCTTTAACTGAAGGAAGGAGTGTCATACTGATTTTAGCCAATTTATTTTGAGTATAGGTAGTGTGACTCATATCCAGGCCAAAACACTGAATTTCTGGTGCTATCCCATCAGTACCCTCTTCCCACGGATAATAAGATCACATGATCCAGATATATCATAAGATGATCTCAGTCTCTGCTATCCTCTACTCCTAATGACTTTGAACACAAGAGCTCCCAATGATGCACGCCGAGTATGTACCATGGAAGAGAAAAGTGTTATGTGTGTATTTTAGTTTTTAGTCCCAGGTATTTTTTAGGCATATTTATTATTCTGATATTCCACCATAAACTACCCTAGTTTAATTTCTATATTTCCATATATATAGTTTATAGTTTTATTAAACCATATATATTTTAATATATAAACACACACAAATATGTAAATACCTATACACTTATGTAATACTGGTACATGCTTACACTAAATGACTCTGATGTTTCATATTATAGAGATCCTGACTAATGTCTCAGATAAGATAGATGGATGTACTTCCATGTTTTTTTTTTACTGTTCTTCTTTATATCCATCATTCACCTCCTGGATTGGAGATCATCCTAATCTGTTGGCTTAGAAACAGACAGCTATAGATGCATTTTCTGGATGCAGCCTAGTTACTTAATTTGTGCTATTGTCTTTCTTTCATTTGCCTTAATTCTCTGTTCTTCATTATTATTTTTATGATATGCAAGGCATATATTTTTAAATGGGTACTCAAGGATATCTTTCATTTATATTTCTGTTTTTTCCACATTTGTTGAGATATAATTGACATTTCATTGTATAAAGTTAAAGTGCATAATATGTTGATTTATTTTTGCATTGCAAAATGATTACCACTATAGCCTTTGCTAGTATCTATACCACATCACATATTTACCATTTCTTTTCTGTGGTGAGAACATTTATTATCTACTCTCTTAGCAACTTTCAAGTATATAGTGCGATATTATTAATTATAATCACCATGCTGTAAATTACATTCCCAAAACTTATTCATCTTACATCTGGAAGTTTGTACTCTTTGATCTTTAAAATGTCACTTCATATATTCCAGTGGCAAATTCTTCATGAGATTTACTGCCTATCCATATGCCTTTGCTGCATTACTTCTTACTGCCTAATTATTTTTAACAATTCCTACAGGTGAGTTTGTTTTCCCATGTAGATTTCACTCTATGTTCTAAATCCCAGAACGTCCTTTAGTAAACAATAGAAATTTTTACTAAGATACCAAACAGTACTTGGTTTCATGAATAGTTTTTCCATCAAGTAAATTGTATGATTTGATTATATTTTAGTTTTTAATTTTTTCTGTCCTTTCCCTTTTAAGTTAACATAACAAATTGCTTGAGTGAAAATTGCAGTCATTTAAAATTCACAACTTTGAAAGTAGAGTGATGAGTAAAACGCAGCCTTTCAAAGGGAATGCAGACTCACCTACAAGAAGTCAGTATGATCTTGCTGCTATAATGCTTGCTTTGTAAATGCGACTTTGATGCAAAGCAACTGATATTTTGTTGTTGTTGTTTGATTATCTTTTTTTTATTTTTTATTTTTATTTTTATATATATATATATATATATATAAGTGACTCTTAATCTCACAAAACAAACTGAGGGTTGCTGGGGGGAGGGGGTCTGGAAAGGGGGGTGGGGTAATGGACATTGGGGAGGGTATGTGCTATGGTTAGTGCTGTGAAGTGTGTAAACCTGGAGATTCACAGACATGGACCCCTGGGGATAAAAATATGTTTACAAAAAATAAAAAAATTTAAAAAAAGCAACTGATATTTTAAGGAGCAATGCAAACATAATGTGAATTTTGAATTTGCTTATGTTTTGTCCACAAGAAACATCAGGTGAGCGCAGGAAGTTGAACCCATCGGAACAGAGCCGTCTAAGAATACATCAAATGCACACACGTAGACACCTCAAACACCTATCAAGTGACCTCAGTTCACTGCATGTGTTGTGAACTCACGCATTCACATGTCTTGTTTTAACTTTTGTTGCAGATCAGAGAACTCGCAAGCTATAACCCCTCTTATAACCATTTCCAAAGCCAACGTCAGATCTTTTTCAAGGCCAAGTGCCATAGTCATTGTGAAATATATATCTTTTTTAGCCATTTAACATGTAAAAATGTGCTATTATGTTTCATTCTTTTATTTCATGTATCACTGAAGAAATTTTGAGTGTTGTGCCTCCAAAGCCTTTTTTCACCTGCAAACTTTGTGGTTTTATTGTGCAATGATGGTGAGTTGTTAAAAACTCCAATGTCATGCTATAGGAAAAAGACAGTACTTGAATTAAAAATAAAATCAGTAAAATCTCTGTAAGAGTGGATGCTAGCAGCCCATGCCTGCACATAGTCCAAGGAGAATGTTCAAGTAGGGCAGCTGTTTACTGGGAAGAGTCTCCAAGGAGTCAGTCATGAAATGATGTGCCTGCACTCGTAGGACTACAAAGAGACAATCCCAATGCACAGAAATCAGAAAGAAATTGGCTCAATTCAGAATTACAAGCAAGAGATAGTGAAAAAGCCCTCATACATGGTAACAGTGTCCCCAGATCTGATAATCACCAACTGAAGAATGACATCCACATATATGACCCAGTTGCATCAGTGATGTTACATCTCTTTGAGCTACACTCCATATACCAAGAGCAAATAAAAAATAATTCAATATTCACTCCTATAAGAAATGATGGAGGAAACCTGCCAGTGTATGTTTTGCAAAAATGTGTTAAAAACATGAAAACAGGCCATTGGTAAATAAGGATTTGTCTCTACATTTGTACATATGTAAATATATATTTAATTATAGCATAGTGTTGGATTTGGGTAATATAAATTTTAAAGTTCTAGTTATTTAATACATGTCAGAAGAAGTTAGTTTTATAGTTTAACGGCCTATCTACTAATGCGTCTTTTCCTTTTTTCCCCCCTTGTTTTGTGTCATTTCTTTATCTTTTTGTGGTATTTATTAGCTTACATATCCTAAATCTTATTATAAGGACATTGCATCCTCATATTATCTTTGAACCAGAATTTAAATTATTTTTTTCTTAGCCTTCACCAAGGGAAATCACTTCAGTAATGAGTCTGTCTTACTGTATATATTTTGCAATGAAAGAAAGCTTAAGAATTTCTGTAATACATAAGTCAATTCTTAGATATTAATGTAGAATTACCATGTGGATTATTCAAATTATAGTTGAATTTGATCTGATATATTCAATTTAGGTATTGTGAATTCTTACATTTCTTGTGCAAATTTCAATTCAAAGACTGAGGCAAAGCATTTATTGAATACATACAAATATTACATACAATATCATTTGGTATTTTATAAAAATTAAAAAGAACAGTATATATGAAATAATTTTAACTAGTTTTCATGTACAACCATAAAATATACTGCCTTCCTTTATTGATTATGATTATTCTTTTTAAAATAAACTTTCAATATTCATTTATATATTATTTAACAACACAAAGTTATTAAATATCTAAAATTTATATGTAAAGGTGTTTGAGTGATGTCCATATAATTTTAAGACAAAACAGAAAATGCCTTTTCTCTGTATTATATATATGTATATATATACATATTATATATTATATATATTATATATATATTTGAGGTTTTGGTTTGTTTTTGTTTTATATATATATGTATGTACATATACATATATATGAATATGTATATATATGTGTGTATATATATACATATTATATAATATATATATTATATATATATTTGAGGTTTTGTTTTGTTTTTGTTTTCTTCTCTCAACAGTGGTAAGTGTCACTGAGTAAAATAATATGAAATATTGAGGAAAATTAGGAAAAGTATCACTGAGAGGATTACATTTGAGCTAAGACCTAAGCAACATGACATGAAAATATCTGGGACTGAAGTTCCTAAGCAAGAGAAACAGTAAGAGCAAAAACCCTCTTGATGTACAGTCCCTGAAGTCTTTGTTGAAATCAAGGAGACTAGAGAAATTAGAGATATTAATTACAAATGAGACCAAAGAGTTAGTGTGTTGTGAGACTATATTCTGTAGCAAATTGTAAACTAAATTTATGTTGGCTTTTATCACTACAAATTATGAGAGTGAGATGCCAGCCATTGGATAATTTTGAAAAAAGGATCTGATTTCAGAATTAAAAAGAACATTCTGGCTGTCATGTTGAGAATACTGTGGAAGCAAGATGATCAATTACATTTCTATTACAATAATCCAGAGAATTGTGGTGGTTTAGATTTGGGTTGTACTGGTGTGGCTAAGAGCTGTTGTAAACATGTGGATAATTTTTAAGGTAATTTGAGATGAGAGAGTAAGAGAGGACTCAAATAATTCTACAGATTTATGACCTGGGTCACTTCAATAATGGAATAGCCATGTACCAAGTGGGTGAATTCTGAAGAATACATAGTTTTGGAGAAGAAATGAGAAGTTCCATTTTGGATATACTATAAATAATACAGTATTATATACTTCAGTGGTATGTTAAGAAGAAAGTTGGCGGGTAGTTTCGGCAACTTTCTTGAATCCGCACCTCTGCAGGAGGCAGCAGCCAGATCCGCCAGAACCAAGTTTCGCAACCAGTATAACAATGATGTCACTGTTTGGAGCCCTCAGGGCAGGATTCATTAAATTTAGTATGCAGTGGAAGCTGTCAAGCAAGGTTAGCCACAGTTGATCTGAAATCAAAAACCCATGCAGTGTTGGTTGGACTGAAGAGAGCACAGTCAGAGCTTGCCCCTCATCAGAAAAAAATTCTCCATGTTGACTACCATATTGGTATCTCAATTGTGGGACTTACTGCTGATGCTAGACTGTTATGCAATTTTATGCACCAGGAGTGTTTGGATTCCAGATTTTATTTTTGACAGACCTCTTCCTGTGTCTCATCTTGTATCACTAATTGGAAGCAAGACCCAGATACCAACCCAACGATATGGCTGGAGACCATATGGTTTTGGGCTGCTTATTGCTGGTTATGATGATATGGGCCCTCACATTTTCCAAACTTGTCCATCTGCCAACTAATTTGACTGTAGAGCCATATCTATTGGAGCCTGTTCTCAATCAGCTCGTACTTACTTGAAGAGACATATGTCTGGATTTATGAAGTGCAATTTAAATGAACTGGTTAAACATGATCTGCGTGCCTTACAAGAGATGCTTCCATCAGAACAGGACCTAACTACAAAGAATGTTTCCATTGGAATTGTTGGTAAAGACTTAGAGTTTACGATTTCTGATGATGATGATGATGTATCTCCGTTCCTGGAAGGTCTTGAAGAAAGACTGCAGAGAAAGGCATAGCCTGCTCAACCTGCTGATGAACCTGCAGAAAAGGCTGATGAACCAATGGAATATTAAGTTACAAGCCAGTCTATATGTGTATTATCAAATCTGTAGGAATGCAAGAACACGTACTGATGACAGTAATCTATACTTTGAACCAAAAGATGCAGGGTGGTCTTATGGTATGTTTTAGGAATCAGTCCAGATGTGTTTTTCCTGAGCAACTTGTCTTAAACCATATAATGGTATGATTTCCTTTGAGAGGGTCCATATAATCATTTCTAGTAAGTATAGTTATCTGTACTAATGTCTTTTTTTAAGATTTTATTTATTTATTTGACACAGAGAAATCACAAGCAGGCAGAGAGGCAGGCAGAGAGGCAGGCAGAGATAGAGAGGAGGAAGCAGGCTCCCTGCCAAGCAGAGAGCCTGATGCGGGACTCGATCCCAGGACCCTGTGATCATGAGCTGAGCCGAAGGCAGATGCTTAAGCCACTGAGCCACCCAGGTGCCCTGTACTAATGTTTTTATATGAAGAATATAGTGTCTTTGTGTTTTTAAAGACAACTGTGAAATAAAATTGTTTCACCTGCCAAAAAAAAATAAGAAGAAAGTTGGCTATATGAATCTAGACATCAGGGAGAGTTCTAGGATGAATATATATATATATATATATATATATATATATATGAATCCATCAGCATTTTAAAAATATTTAAAGAATTAAATAACTAAGGAAGTGGGGAAGAAAAGTCCAAGCCATGAGTAACAGGAAATTCCAACTCTGAGAATCTGACAGATGAGAAAAAATATAAACTAAGAAGTGAAATTTAAAGAAAAGAAAAAGAAAATGAAGCATAGCCAAAACCAAAGGAAGAAAATACTTAATGAAAGAGAATTAGTCCTAATCTGTCAAAAATTGTTGATGAATACAGTAAGAGAGAATAGATATTAAACAAGAATTTTCAACCAAGTAGTGGGAAAACACCTCAGTGGAATGTGTGAAGAGACAGAGAGTGCAGTAGAAAAAAATAGAGAGAATGAGTAAAGATAGTGCTCTCGTAGTACTCATAAGTGTCTTTCTGGAGAGAGAAACTGAGCAAGAGTATTAATGGGAAAAAGACTGTTGGCCAAGGTATCTTTAAATAGTAGAAATAACAGCATGTTTATTTACTCAGTGACAGAAAAGTTGTGAAAAAGAAATCAAAGAAAATAGCTGATACATATCATGAATAGATGAGAAGAGATGAGATCTAGTAGCAATACACAATAGTGGCCATAGATAGAGCAAAGAGTTTAGTGATACTTAAAGAAAGGAGAGAGGAATATAAGCTTAGATACAAATAGCTTTTTGGAAATAGAGATGGGAAATTGTGGAAAGTTACCTAATTGCCCTGACATTCTCTGATGAGAAAATCAAAATCAGTAGTAGGAGTAGTTGTTCTATGCTTTAAGAGAGTGATGGGGTTGGAATTAGACATTTAAAGAATTAGGAGAGTGAATGGACTTGGGAAATATATGAGGATTACTGAGAGGGGAAAGAAAAAAGGTTTCTGATATTGGAGGTCGAGAGATTGGAGCTAGATCCAGCAGTGTGATTGTGGTTTTCCCCCACCTGTATTCAGTTGCATACAAGTGAAGAAGACAATGAAGGTTGTGTTTACAAAGGTATTTTTCCAGGTGAGTATGAACACTTGAGAATGTTTCCAGATGTGTATAAACACTTGAGAAAGGCAAAGAAGAAGAAGAAGAAGGAAAGATAGAGGGAACAACCACTAAATTGATTTTGCTAACCCTGAGTAATTAAAATGAGTAGGTTGAGAAGTTGGGTCATGGAAGGGATGAGTAACAGACCAAGGCAATAGACCAAGGCTTTACACATCCCAGTGGAGACAGAGAACTGCAGAGTTAGTACTTTTGGCAATAAGCGGAAAAGGAACTTTTTGGTGGTTAGAGACTGGGATTCTTAAATTGACATTATGAAGGTTTACAATGTTGTCGATAACAACCAAGTATGACCATTTGTTTAAGTGGTTTAGATGGGAAAGCAAAATGTGAAACTTTTATTAAATGCAACACTTTTTTTAATAAACTACATATTGGGTACTGTTAGTGTTATGAATATACACACACTCTCACACACACACGCACACACCTAACAACAATACTACGAGTTAGGTGCATTTACTATACATACAAGGGAACTGGGACATACAGAGATTAAGTAACCTTCTCAGTGATACCCAGCTATGTCATGGTGGACGTGGGTTTTGGACTTAGAATATCTAATTCCACATACTGAGCTTTCACATTTGACTGTACATTGGAATAGAGGAAGTAAAGGACCTGGCTATTCAAATTCTAGAAAATGCCTATATAAACTGTATATAAAATGTCTTTAAAACACAATATGGTGTTAGAAATCACCAAGACTTATGTCAGGGCTGTCGGAGGTCACGATGGTGAAACATATGTTAAAATTAAAAATTGAGCAACTGTGATTTGGGGATCAGCAACAATTACTATAAGGAGGGTACTTCTAGGAAGAAAGGGAGAAAAGTCTGGAAGCAGTAAGAACAATGATTCCCAATGATACCTTGAAATCCAAAGGTAAAAGAGGTTGGGTATGATAAATAAGAGTATTACAGAGGAGGGACTGTCATTGAGGAAGAGTCAGTTTCTTTCAGTTATGTGAAAAGGACTGTCAGAAAAGAGATTGAAGGTAGAAGTCATCTTGCAGCTAACTGACTATAAGTTCACAGGGCATAGTCAAAAGGTTTAAATGTGGGAGGAGTGGATGATAGGATCAGGAAAAAAAATGTATAAAACTGAATGGATATAATTATGTTCTATAGAATTTCAGATAAATTGCATATTGTGTTTCAGTTGTAATGAAAGATATAAAAAATGCAATGTGATTTTTCTGCTATCACATAAAAGAATTAAAAATTAATAAAATTGCAATAATAATAATAAACTGTATGAATGGAAACAATTTTATTTTCCAATTTAGAATTGATTACATGAATCACGATATATCTATATGTTGAAATACTACACAGCACTTAAAATTCTTATTTAAAAATATTTAATGAAATAGGGAGATAGTCATGATGCAATAGATGCAATAGGAAATATTAAACATTTTAAGTTCAGCATCACTGTTGTCCTAAAATATGATAATAAAGAATAGTATATATACACATGATTACATTTAGTGTGCAAATGAGTTAGTGCTAGTTTTCTATCAGTTCCAAATTTTTATAATTAAGTTGTATTATCTGATAATAAACAGAAACATTTTCAAAAAGCAACATTAAGAATCACACACGCGCACACACACACACACACACACACACACACAGACAAGAATCAAACAATATAAAACAAACTGTCAGACAGCCTGGAAGGAATACTATGTGGCATTGCTAGGTAGAATATGGTAATTCCTATTTTTCTGCCTTTAAGATTTCAGTGGGACATAGTTCAATCCACAGTCAGTCATCGCTCTAAGTGAAATGAAATGATAAAGAATACACATGGGATCCACTCTAGGAGCATACGCTAAACATGATGGGATTTAGTGCATCATATTTTAAAATAAGGGATACTTTCACCAAGAAAATATTCTCTATGTATTTGAATGAGGTGATGAGTGAAAATTAGGTATGTTTCTGTAGATATTAAAGATTTTTCTACTGTGCTTTAGTAAGCCGATGCTAGAAACTAGACAGAAGAGCTTTTGCATTACTTTGCCCGCTGCAGGTTTCCGTGTCTTAAGAGAACCTCCCAGCACTGCCCAAATTCAGCCTGGGAACAGAGTCTCTTAATAAAGTCACCCCAGAAAACTGCTTCATGACACATGAAGTGCCCTGTTCCATAATCAAGCAACTAAGGACAGGATGAGGGTGGGAAGGAATGATTTTTCAATGGAGCAGAAGCTAATTTGATTGACGTGGAGATGTAGGGACTGGAGCAGAAGGAAGATTTTTCTCCCTCTTACAGTTTCAAAGAGGAAGCAATGTAAAATGAAGAAAGAAATCTCGCTTCTAAAAGAATAAAACATGTATTTCATGAAACTAATAACATATGAGTAGTTATGACTCAAAAGCTTCAAATAATGTTAGTATCTAAATTCTTAACTGAATCTGTGCGTGATACTATTTGGTATAGATAATGTAAAAGTTTGTTTCGGTAATATGAGCATTTTATAATGAACAGCTAAATTATACTAGTATTTAATATTGTGATCCTTGGAGGGCATGTTGAAGTAATAGTTCAAATAGGAGATAAAACCTCATTCATATTGCACATTTCTAAAGATGTAACCTTTGTCTTGCTTCCAACTTAAAGGGACAAAATGATTTTTTCCCCCACATAGTAGAATTGTTTCTGTTTCTATGTCTAAAATCAATTACTCTTGGCACAAAGTAATTAAATGAACTAATTAGATGTTAATTCAAATTAGGACCACACTTCCTTGAAAAATTCTTGCACTGAACTTTGACTATCAACTCCCTATTGTTAGTATTTTTTCCTGTCCCTGTTCTGGTTGTTTTAGTGAAAATAGCAGTTTCTATAGGAGAAAATAGTTACTAAATGTTTTAATTGCTTTGTTTTCCTCGGAAACTTAGAGGTTTTTCTATAGGTTCAAATTCATAAAGAAGCAATATCTAACTGCTTGTGTCTGCTGTCAACTCTAGTATTCAAGTTAATACCATTTCAATTAATTTGGTGCATCTCATACCATAAACTGATTTAAATTTCTTCCTGATACAGCTCTAAATTACTGTGTTGTTCGCTGGCTTATTGTACAAGATATATTTTTGCCTGATATTTTTGCATTAGTTTATGATTTTCTTAAATCCTTATCTGAATCAATAATGCAATTTTGCTCCTCCAAGATTTCAAAGTCTAATGCTGTTAGGTAGAGAGCCGAATCAAATCAAATCACGATAAAGAATAAAGCGAAGGTCATTTCCCCAGAGTAAATATGCATTGTTATATATGATTAAAGGAATTACAGGGGTTTATTATGTTTTGCAATTTCATTATATTTAAATGCATATGGATATATTTGTCTCTTAAAGTAAATTTATCTTTCTCCTTCTTTCAAAGATAAATTATCTGTTCACCTAAAAGCAAAGATGATAAAGACAAATTCATAAAGCATGGCACTCATCTTTCAGCACCACCAATTTAAACATGTGATACATACCAACAATCTTTAGGTTAAAACTACTCTATGCGGACCTAAGGGAATACTATTTCCTGATCCCTCCTATATGTGTATGTGTATATGTCCGTGTGTGTATTTCAAATGTAGGATGCATGATCATGATGTTCTAGAAATTCCACCAGTCAATGCAGCATCTCTTCAGTGCAAACCAGTTGAGCTCCTACACATATGCAGGTAATTCTGTAGCTTTAGAACAGTCTCTGGATTAATGTCCTTGATGAGCAAGACCTCTATTGTCTCTCGTCCACCTCCGTGTTTGAAATGTTATCTCTCGTATCACCAGCTATGGTATCTTCATGTATCATCATTATGTCACCATATGTCAATCTTTCCTAGCCTATAAGTTTTTTTTTCTCCTTCTACTTCAACTACACTTATGTCATCTTGGTTTTGAAGTATGTAGAAAAAGAATCATGCTGATTTTTGAACACCACACATTATATTAAATAAACAACAGAAATTGAAACTTGGGAAAATAGAAGCCAGTGGAAGAGTCAGAATACCAGGAGTCAAGCCAGTGGAAGAGTCAGAATACCAGGAGTCAAGCAGTGCCTGGATCAGGGCAATGACAGAATCTTAAGCAGTTGGGGTTCCATGGTCCTTTTTCAAGGTGCAAAAACAGCATTCACCAGCTTTAGGATATCTCCATTTTAGGGTCTCACGGTACCAAATTTTAAGCACTGGGGAGAAAGAAACCCCTTAATTTCAATCAAATGTTTACTCTGGATCAATCAGAGACAGCCAGAAGTGCTTTGGTCACACAGCACATAATGGGACCATAAGTCTGCTGCATGAGACCTAGGACTGATGTGAGCCAAACTCCTTAAGAAGTGTCTTTCACTAGCATCGTAATCAAGGGCTACTGGGCTCCAAACAGCTCTCAGTTAAGGGACTAGTGCTGTACTCATAGCATAGGTAGAGGCAAATGTGATGAGTAGCTCATAGGACTAGGTATAGAGAAAAATACGTGATTTATTTATTTTAACTGAGGAACTTTTATGTCTCACTAAATGGTTTCCCTTTGGGAAATTTTTGAATGGTATCAGAATCTCAGAGGACTCTTGCACCCACTCCTGCCCACCCTTGACATAAAACTGAGGGCAAAGTCTCAATTCAGTTTCCAGTTCTAATTTATGCATTTGTTTGTGGAAACATTTCTCCTAATCTCTAACAAGTAAACCTTCTTTAGTTGGGCCACAATCTTGTTTTCCAAAAAGGCAAGGAGTTTATGCAGCAGATAGGGTGTACATGAATTAAGGAAACCAAAATTGAAGGAGATTTCTAAGCTAGCTTGTAGAATGCATCTAATTTTATTGGATCAAACTGACCTTGAAAGGGTTTCAATTACTCTTAATTACTAGTGCAGGAAATTCACAGATGGAGCTAAAAGTAGAACATAAATTTCAGAGGAAGAAAACCAAAGGAAGGGGATTGGGGAAGTGGTGGCGTTTTTTTGGGTTTTGTTTGTTTGTTTGTTTGTTTTTACCTCAAGGACCTCTAGAAGGATCAAGCTGTGTGGCGAGCCTGTCTAGGTACATGCGTGTATTTAATAAGGGATATGTCATAAGAGACCTGAGAACTCAATTTCTTCTGAAGGAAAAATAGAATACATACTTGGAGAAAGATATTCCTTAATATCTTTATTTATTATTCTTTAATATCGTTAATATCTGCCTATACTTGGTAGCCTATAAATTTTTCTTGCTGGCTGATTCATGGCTGGAATCCTTCACTGACTTCTGGAAGTCTACATTTCTTCCCATTACACATGGCGGTGCTATTCACTAAATGCTCCAAGCCAAGCTATGGTTTTTAGGATAGTCATATATTTTGATGCTTACATTGTAACATAATGATAATGAAAACAATACATTGACTTTTTATACATGGGTATGTTTGTCTTACATTAATATCTATAATTTATTTTCTTCAACATAATATCTATTTATAGATAAAAGCCAAGTACTTAATAGGCTTAATGATACACTAGAAAAAGTAGATCAATATTATATTCTAATAAATGGACTAATTCTTACTGGAAGATTCTTATAATGATGGCATACTGTATCAACGCAGGGTAAGTTATAATATTACCAAATGACCTAGGATCTTTAATTAATACATTTAACCAATCTAGATATACAAGTAAGAATGACTTTTCTCAGCAGAATTTTAACAAATACATTTCAAACTTTATCAGCCAGTGGCCCTTTTTCACTTAACTGCTTGTTGAACCAGTTGTTGAGGCCCATTGCCACTGTCAATCATACTGATTGATGCCTCAGGTACACCAAATGCCTGTAGCAGGTCAACTCCCCTCTGGATAGCCATTAACTTCTGCTTCTACCACTTGAGTTTTACACTTACTAAGCATGGGATGTCTTTTTCTCAAAGCTAGTTATGCTGCTTATATTTAAACTTAAAGCAATCTCATTTAATCCTACAAAAATAAATTAAGACTCATTTGAAATAGAAGAGATTTATTATTTTGATACAAACTATGATGTATTGTTTTAACTATTTTGTATCATTTTGCAAGGCAATAGAAGTAAAGTGAAGGGAAAAAAAAAAGGTGTGGGCCAGATAACTGAAAGACTGGACACATAAAAATAGAATGGGTTTTTATATACATTGCTACACAAGTGTTTTCAAATGAAGAATGAAGAAACTCAGAAATAATAAATGATATCTAATAGGTATGTTTTATGTAATTATATTATCAGATATAGTTCAGCAAGCCTGTATCTGTAAAAATATGTTTTTCATTAAAAAGTTTGCTTTGCTGCATACTAAATTATAAAAATAATTTTCTGTAAATGTGCATGTGCCCACACACATCCCATGCATGCATAGAAATTTATATATAATTTTCATTATTCACTTTTGAACTCATTATTTTAAGAAACTAAACATACAAGTAAGAATTTTACTTATTGGGCTCCAATATTTACTTTTATTTTACTTAGTCTTTGCAGGCACAGAAAGAGAGAAAAAAAACACCCTAACTTCTCTCACCAATTACTTTTTTAGGATGGCAAGTCTTGAGTTGTCAAGCTGATACCTCAGGTAAAAGATTTAACTTGTTGTTTTTAGAGATTGAGGAGTGAATTGTGTTATCTCTGTTCTCTATCTCATCTCACTAATATTATTTTGAAAAGTGAAGTGTAAAATTGTACCTTAAAGAACAATCACTCCTGTTGCTCTTCAGTCACTATGCCATGAAATCTTGTACATCTTGAAGTAAAGACTTTCTCTTTTTCTAGACAAGGATACTCTATCACAAATAACATGAAAGCACATATGAAGAAGAGACAATATTTTTTCTGGACAATTCAGGAAAAAACTGTTCTAATATCAGCCAATTTCTATCAGGTATTTACCCTTTTATTCATCTTTAATATAGATCCCCACTATGCCATTCAAGGTTTTACTTTAATGGTGTCAGAGAAAAAAATTGTACCACACACTGGTACACAGGCAAGGAACTCTTCATTCAAGGGGAGAGAGGCCAGACATCAGCCCGAACTCAACTCAGAGGAGACAAAATGTGAGAAAACTTTAAGAGCTGGAGAAGGGGGCGATCATAGGCCATGCTAATTGATCCTACACAAAAGAAAAATCAGTCTCCTCATATTTTTATTATAAGACTGAGATGCCCACTGAGATTAGGCTCATGCCCTCCCCCCGCCAGACACTGAGAGATACTGATGCTAACTTGATGTCTGCATTGACTTGATTCTCAAGTCTTTGAGAAGGATATTCCTGGGCTGTAATTCTGGCTAGAGGATTTTAAATAGATTTAATATATCTCAAAGTGGCAAAGGAAGAATTTACAATTTTGAGTATTAAAAGAAGAAGGAGGAGGAGGGGAAGGTGAGGGGAAGGTGAGGGGAAGGATGAGGGGAAGGAGAGGATGAGGAGGAGAAGAAGAAAGCAGCTCTAAAAACGGAGCTCAGGACCCAGTCAGGAAGCAGCCAGTCTAAAATGTATTCAAGCTGGGGGGAACATTAAGGCTGCCTTGGTCAACAGAAATACGGTTTCATCAGTGAGCAATAGAGTAGCCATTAGCCACATGTGGCTACTGAGCACTTGAAATGTAGCTATTATGACTGAGTTATTGAATATTTAATTGTATTAAATTTATCTTAACTCAACTTAAAATTTAATTAGTCACATGTGGCTAGTGGTTACAGTACTGGGCAGCACAGATGCAAATTACTGCATAATCAATGGCTATCATTTGAACAAAAGTAACATTTTAGTTAAAAAGAACAAAAGTAAAATCTTAGTAAAAAACTTTATAGCGTAAGTAAAACATCGACATTTGTGTTTAAGGTATTTTATATAATCCTTTTGGTTGCTTCTCTATTTTCGTTGTTACTGTCATGTTCTTTCACTTACAATGAGTCATCAAACATATTACCATCTAAGCACACATTGCCTTATTAATTTTCAAATATGTGTGCTCAATTATCAGTCATTTTCTAAATATGAGAAAGGCACCACAACATGGTAGAATTTATTGAGAAATAAAGGTAAACTTCCAAATTTTGCATTTTTGCTTTGGTTACAATTTTCTTACGTATTCAGTGCTTGAGATGCACAACATTGTTAATCTCAAAACCAGAATTTCTCTTAACCTTTCTCTAAAATTGCCATCTGTTGTTTATCTCACTCTTTTTTTTTTCCAAATGAGTGAAGTAGTTAAATACCCGTGTTCATAATGAAATCATATTTTTTCATTGCTTATTCCAATTTTATTGCAGGAGGTAGAAATTTTTCAGCAGATATTTCTCTGCATCCTCATTCTTTCTTTTCTGTGTTTTTGAAAGATGGATACTTTCATTTCAAGATCAACCTCTGGCCTCCTGTTATCTCTTCACTTAGCTGTCTCTTTGGTACCAAAATCAACATCCCTCTCACTTACTATGCCAATTTCTCTTTTCACAGATTCTTTCTCCCCACCAGAGCTTAAAATTGCTCCTAGCTAGGAACAGAAGAAATCAACTGCAGCAACAATGATGATAACAAAACCTCACATACCCATGGTTCAGTTATAATCATAGCTCTGATTTTTAACATGCTGAAATACATATAAGAACTAAAGATACTTCTCCAATGAAGACATACAAATGGCTATCAGACACATGAAAAAATGTTCATCATCACTAGCCATTAAGGAGATTCAAATAAAAACCACATTGAGATACCACCTCACACCAGTTAGAATGGCCAAAATTAGCAAGACAGGAAACTAGGTGTGTTGGAGAGGATGTGGAGAAAGGGGAACCCTCTTACACTGTTGGTGGGAGTGCAAGTTGGTGCAGCCACTTTGGAGAACAGTGTGGAGATTCCTCAAGAAATTAAAAATAGAGCTTCCCTATGACCCTGCAATTACACTACTGGGTATTTACCCCAAAGATACAGATGTAGTGAAAAGAAGGGCCATCTGTACCCCAATGTTTATAGCAGCAATGGCCATGGTCGCCAAACTGTGGAAAGAACCAAGGTGCCCTTCAGTGGACGAATGGATAAGGAAGATGTGGTCCATATACACTATGGAGTATGATGCCTCCATCAGAAAGGATGAATACCCAACTTTTGTAGCAACATGGATGGGACTGGAAGAGATTATGCTTAGTGAAATAAGTCAAGCAGAGAGAGTCAATTATCATATGGTTTCACTTATTTGTGGAGCATAACACATAACATGGAGGACATGGGGAGATGGAGAGGAGAAGAGAGTTGAGGGAAATTGGAAGGGGAGGTGAACCATGAGACTATGGCCTCTGAAAAACAACCTGAGGGGTTTTGAAGGGGCGGGGGGTGGGAGGTTAGGGGAACCTGGTGGTGGGTATTAGGGAGGTGCAAAAACAATGAATACTGTTATGCTGAAAAGAAATAAAAAAAAAATTAAAAAAAATATATAATTGCAAAAAAAAAAAGAACTAAAGACAGTGGACATGCCCAGAATCTCCTTCTCAAAAATAAAAGACAATTTTACCACTTGGTTTTTAATATAATACATCATTTTATTAAATCAAAGGAGGATATATGTGAGAGGTTGGATAGAACTCTATCTTAAAAGACAGTATAACTTTTTTTCATGTGTCTGATAGCCATCTGTATGTCTTCATTTGAGAAGTGTCTTTTCATATCTTCCGCCCATTTTTTGTTCATCATCACTAGCCATCAGGGAGATTCAAATTAAAACCACATTGAGATACCACCTCACACCAGGTAGAATGGCCAAAATCAGCAAGACAGGAAACAACGTGTGTTGGAGAGGATGTGGAGAAAGGGGAATGCTCCTACACTGTTGGTGGGAATGCAAGTTGGTGCAGCCACTCTGGAGAACAGTGTGGAGGTTCCTCAAGAAGTTAAAAATAGAGCTTCCCTATGACCCTGCAATTACACTACTGGGTATTTACCCCAAAGATACAGATGTAGTGAAAAGAAGGGCCATCTGTACCCCAATGTTTATAGCAGCAATGGCCACGGTTGCCAAACTGTGGAAAGAACCAAGATGCCCTTCCACGGATGAATGGATAAGGAAGATGTGGTCCATATACACTATGGAGTATTATGCCTCCATCAGAAAGGATGAATT
>PISX010012619.1:32480-60131 GCA_004024625.1 Mellivora capensis
AAGGGAGTTGAGGGAAATTGGGGGGGAGATGAACCATGAGAGACTATGGACTCTGAAAAACAACCTGAGGGTTTTGAAGGGGCGGGGGGTGGGAGGTTGGGGGAGCCAGGTGGTGGGTATTGTGGAGGGCACACATTGCATGGAGCACTGGGTGTGGTGTAAAACTATGAACTCTGTTACGCTGAAAAGAAATAAAAAAGAAAAAAAAAAAGACAGTATAACTTAAAGGAAAAAAATCTCCAAATATAAAGTCAGATAATTCATGTTTAGGACTTGGTTTTGCCAAACACTTGTTGTGTGGCAAATTCAGGTAACTTCTCTGTCCTCATTCCCTTATATATAAAATTGGAGTAACAAAAGTGCCTTCTTCATAAAGTTATTTTGAAAAACAAAAATTTAGGAAGATTAAAAAAAAAAACTAGTGTGGGGTGCCTGGGTGACTCAATTGGTTAAGTGCCTGACTTTTTTTTTAAGTATTTTTTTTTAAAGATTTTATTTATTTATTTGACAGACAGAGATCACAAGTAGGCAGAGAAGCAGGCAGAGAGAGGAGGAAGCAGGCTCCCTGCTGAGCAGAGAGCCTGATGCGGGGCTCAATCCCAGGACCCTGGGATCCTGACCTGAGCTGAAGGCAGAGGCTTTAAACCACTGAGCCACCCAGGCGCCCCAAGTGCCTGACTCTTGATTTCAGCTCAGGTCATGATCTCAGGGTTGTGAGCTCTAGCCCCACTTCAGGCTCTGTGCTTAAGATTCTTTCTCTACCCCACTCATCCCATTTTCCACTTGCTGGTGCATGAGCTCTCTCCTCTTTTTTCACTACATCTGTATCTTTGGAGTAAATACTCAGTAGTGCAATTGCTGGGTCATGGGGTAGCTCTATTTTTAACTTTGTGGAACCTCCATGTTGTTTTCCAAAATGGCTGTACAAATTTACATTCCCACCAACAGTGTAAGAGGGTTCCCCTTTCTCCACATACTCTCCAACATTTGTTGTTTCCTGTCTTGTCGATTTTTGACATTCTAACTGGTGTAAGGTGGTATCTCAGTGTGGTTTTGATTTGAATTTCCTTGATGGCTAATGATGTTGAATATTTTTTCATGTGTCTGTTAGCCATTTTTATGTCTTCTTCGGAGAAGTGTCTGTTCATGTCTTCTGCCCATTATTTTGACCTGATAATTTGTTTTTTTGTTGTTGAGTTTGAGGAGTTCTTTATAGATCTTGCATACCAGCCCTATATCTGTAGTGTCATTTGCAAATAATGTTCACAATAGCCAAACTGTGGAAGGAGCCAAGATGCCCTTCAACAGACGAATGGATAAAGAAGATGTGGTCCATATATACAATGGAATATTACTCAGTCATCAGAAAGGATGAATACCCAACTTTTGCATCAACAAGGACAGGATTGGAGGGGATTATGCCAAGTGAAATAAGTCAAGCAGAAAAAGACAATTATCATATGGTTTCACTTATATTTGGAACATAAGGAATAGCATGGGAGACCTTAGAGAAGGAAGGGATAAATGAAGGGGGGGAATCAGAGGAGGAGATGAACCATGAGAGACTATGGACATTGGGAAACAAACTGAGGGTTTCAGAGGGGACGGTGACAGCGGGATGGGTTAACCTGGTGATGAGTATTAAGAAGAACACGTATTGCATGGAGCACTGGGTGTTATATGCAAACAATGAATCATGGAACACTACATCAAAAACTAATGATGAAGGTGACATAACATAATAATAAATTAAAAAAAAAAAGACAAAAAACTAGTGCTTGAATGTCTGGCACATGATAAATTCTCAATTTATATTAGCTATTATTAACTTATGTTATATTTATTATATTTATTTAGTTCCATAATTTTATTTATTTATTAATTGAAATGTAATTGACCTACAATGTTATATTAGTCTCAGATGTACAACACTGATTCGACAGCTCTACGCATTTCAATGCTCACCACAAGTGTAGTCACCATCTGTCACCATACAACATTATTACAATATTATTGACTATTATTCCCTATGCTGTACTTTTCATCTTCGATGAAACTTACTTATTTTATACCTGTTAACCCCCTTTCTCTGTTTTACCCATCTCCATCATCTCTTTTTAATATCCATTTTAGAATCCTTTCTGTTAAATTCATAGCATGTTACAAATTGTATAATTATACATTTATTGAGAATTATTCTAGATGTGTGGTAAACTTGAAGCCTGCCCCTCAGGGGGAAGCTCCAGGACAAATTAACAGGCCTTTTTCAGGAAGAGAGGGGTATGTTTCAGTTTGCTGTCTGTGCAGGGTCCAGGAGGTGGTAGCCAGCCAAGAACTGTCTCCCAGTTTTTCCTTCCAGATCTGTGGGGTCCAGAAATGCAAGTCCCCCTAGCAGCCAGAGCCAGGCACTCCAGGGTGTTGCTTGTGTGGGCTGTGCACACCCATTGGCATTAGTGGGCTTCAGATGAGTGCAGGGGTGAGGTTCCCCCTCTGGTTTTCGTGATTATTTTTTTTAATATCTGGACATTCACATAATAAGTGACTTGTTTCAGTAGATCTTTATACATGACTTTATACATGACTAATCGTTTGAAATATATGCACCATTAAGGAAATCATAATTTGAAGTTTGTTATTAGTTTGGATAACACTGTCATCTCATTTAAGGAGTGATTTAAAAAAATATTCCTGTGCACCTGGGTGGTTCAGTTGTTTAAGCAACAGCCTTCAGCTCTGGTCATGATTTCAAGGTCCTGGGATCAAGTCCCACATTGATCAAGTCCCACTGCTGCTTCTCCCTCTGCCTGCCACTTCCCCTGCTTTTACCCTCTCTCTTTCTGTCAAATAAATAAATAAAATCTTAAAAAATAAATAAATAAAAAGAAATAAGTAAAAAAAATTCCCCACTTACAATTTTAAAATAAGATCAAAACTATAATAACCCAATATTAAGATACCTGTTTAATAATTGAAATATAGGGGCACCTGGGTGGCTCAGTTGGTTAAAGCCTCTGCCTTTGGGTCCTTGGGACCCTGGCCAGGTCCTGGGATCCAGCCCCACATCAGGCTCTCTGCTCCGTGGAGAGCCTGCTTCCTCCTCTTTCTCCCTGCCTGCCTCTCTTGCCTACTTGTAATCTCTGTCAAATAAATAAATAAAATCTTTTAAAAATAAATAAATAAATAAAAATAATTGAAATATATCTCAATACATACCAAGTTATTTTGAATACCTTAAAGTATGAAATAACTTGTTTGTTTCAACTTTTGAGACATATTCTTCCAAGCATTGAACTTTCACATTTAAGGAGGCTAATAAACCCAGCATTTTAGAGGATAGACCGCCATCTGGTGGAAATTTTAAGTCTTAACTAAATTACCTAAAACAATTTTCTATAGCTTGTTCATGTTGTTATGAGCATTCTAGTAAGCATTCTGGTCGCATAATAGAAAATGTATTAAATTAATGAGCTGAAATCTAATGGAAAATAAAAGCAAATAAGTTTTAAAATTAGACAAGTGTGTTTCTGCCATCCTTAACCATCCATTTGTATCACAATGAATTTAATATTGTGAATATTATAAAGGCCATAAAAACTCAACGAATAGAGAAATAACCAATCAGTGACTGTTTGTCTTCACTTAAGCATATTTAACCTAAATCATAAACCATAATTTGTTTTTTCTGATATCATGCCATTAAAAAAAATCTCTAACTTTCTATTATTTCTGTTTTGGTCAGGCTCATGTACAATCATTTCAAAATGATCATAGTCATTATCTCTAGAGAGGTAAATTATTGAGAATGCTAGAGGTTCATAGAGTTTCTGAGGTTCTAGAGTGCTGATAATATCCCAAGTACAATTACTGACATCACCTTCAAAGGCAGTGCATTTTCATCTAATAAGGGTGTTATTCTAGTTGGATACTCTTTATTTCCAAAAAATTAAAATTTAATATCACCATAATGGAATGTTTGCCTAGACATGGGAGGCTTGACAGAGATGATTTATGCCTCTGAAAATATAACTAAATTGCACACAGCCCTTGAGAAAACTAAAAGCAGAGTATGTTAGGTGAATGAGGGCTACATTGTGAAGTAGGAAAACTCAAGAGCAGTCCTTGTTTGGTTCCTAATTAACTGTATGGTCTTAATAATAACAAAAATAATAAACAACAATAATCATAATACATGATAATATACTAATAACATAAATATCAATATAATGCAAAGCAACTTTAATATCACAACAATCATATGATTCAGGTTCCCTTGTCATCTGGATTATATAAATCACAAGTTCAGGAATGCAAAATAACCCTCCCAATTTCAAAGAGCAAGTACATGCCACAGAGAGGAGATTCATCCAGACTACATGAGGTGTTGTTTGTCTGTTCAAAAAATAATAATCTTTAAATATTTTTCAAGATTTTAGTTTGTCATGCAGTTGGCTCATAATTACTATATTTCTTTTTTTGCAGGATCGGTTAATATGTTTTTTCAGTTAATATGTTTTAAAGTTATTTTATGCACATTTGTCTTATCAGGATTCTATCATATATGCATAATGTGATGTAAAGAAGAATTCAAAAAAATGTATATGCCTAGTTCAAATAAATGAAAACAAAGTGCTGCAATTGTTTTTATAGTTAACACCCCAGAAGACCCTAGCTCTTCATTTATAATATAATAACCACTGGGTTATTATTTATAAATATAATATAACTGACCTGGGTATAAGCCCTATCTTAAAATTTGTGACAATGATCTATTTAATTTACTTTAAAATTATATTGCCTATGTATCCATTCCTAATCCTAATTTAGTTCTGCCTATTTTCCTTATTGAGTCACACTGTATGTAATTTCATGACTTGTTTTAATCAATAAGTTTGTAAAAAAAAAAACATGTTATTGTCTGGATAGTCAGATTTTTTTATTATTTAAAAAAATGTATAATAATTTATTCTAAAAACATGGAGGAATCTTGGCATTCAGTGAGTCGGGGTGGGTCCATTACATGAACCAGAACCACACGTCTCGCTTTTCGGGGACCACTGCTGAGGAAGACAGAGAAATGAAGCTGGAGAGTCACTTAGCAGCCTCACACTTAACACAGCTGTCCTCACATGCTAACATCTTTCTGGTATTCAGTTTATTTTTATTGCCATATGGCAATGCATTGTATTAAGTTAAAATAATTTAATTAGTACATTATTAATGGATTTATTTTTTTTCCCACCAAGCTATTTCTTAGATCTATTATGAAACAATGCAGTGGGATTTTGGTCCCATAAATTATACACATCTTCAATATGACTCTATAATTTTAATGTAATTTTTTAAATGGTTGTACCAATTTACTCTCCCACCTACAGAGTGAAATTTTTTATTTGTTTTTGTTTTTTGCCACTCCAGTGGTTATTGTAATTTGCTTTTCCCTGGTGCTAATAAGGTTGAGCGCTATTACACAGAATTATAAGCTATTTGTATATCGGCTCTTATATTCATTTTCTGTTATGTTATCTATTTTTATATCTGGGAGAAGAAGAGTGAACTGAACATCTGGTGAGCAGTCAGACTTGACTGTGAAGGCTTTGATGTTCACCAAATCTTTCTAGCCTTTTTCTTCACAGTAACATAATAGAATCACACATCCCTACCTGCCTTTTTTTTTTTTTTTAATTTCCCTTGGCCATGTGACTTGCTTTGGCCAATGGTATATGAACAGGACTGATGTCAGTTCTCAGTGACAGAAACTTTACCAGCCCTTTTGTAATTTACCACATTCACTTCCGGCTGCCATTATGATCATAACTACACCTGTCAAGATGGAGCCTTCATTAGCCCGCACCCTGAGTGAGTCCATGAGCAGACCCATCTGAGGATCTAGTAATGTCAATGAAATGTAAACTTTTTGCTTGTTAACCAAATACAATTTTAGAATGGCGTATTACCACAGAATGAGTTTCCCTATTTTGTTTACTACTATAGATAGGTGTTTTTTATCAGTCTCTCCATTGTACTTCCCTACTTAATATTCTCCAAATGAAGGTACCTGTAAACACTAGGTCTCCTTTATCCTATTTTTTCTGTAAATGATATTGCAGCTTAATGGTGTTTTTCCTCCAATAAAGTCATCTGTGCCATATTACCTACTTACACAATGTTAACAACACACCTGCTAGTTACAAATGAACAGTTTTACTTCTTTTGTGTTTTATTTTAACTGAAAATAATATAATCCATGATATCAATGAAATGTGAAGCCAGTAGTTAAAACACAGACACACATACACACACATAATTCCACAGAATTGCATTTAGGATACAAAAGAACTCTGAGGTCCACTTAGTTTTCTAATAATTGATTGTAAAGAAGATAATCTTAATGGTTTAGGGCAAGCTTTAGGGCATTCATGAGTTCTTTTGTTATTCTTACTTTTTCTTATTCTTATTCCCCCCCTCTGGAAATAACATTATTATTGTTATTTTTCAAATTTATCTGCTTTATATTCTCAGAATCAGCCCTGAGTCTTTTTTCCTACCATTACTTCTAAACTTTCCATTATATTTTGAAGTCTATTGCCTTTCCAACATATTCTAAAATAATTTTGTCTTGCCCAACTGATGCAAGTGTAATATGGTATAATAACTGTAAAACATTAAACTATAATACTAATGTACAAGGAGTAATGAAAATTCATTATTTTTAAACTGTCAGCAGTTCCATGGGGCACCTGGGTGGCTCAGTCCATTAAGTGTGTACCTCTAGCTCAGGTCATGATCCTGGAGTTCTGGGATCGAGCCCCACATCGAACTCCCTCCTCTCTGTGGAGTTTGCTTCTCTCTTCTCTCTTTCACCCTGCTCCTCCCCCTGCTTGTGTTTTCTCTCTTTCTCAAATAAATTAAAAAAAAAAAAGCTATCAGCAGTTCCTGCCTGTTTTTCAGTGGAGAAATTAAAGTTTACATATGAAGATTGATTATATATTCTTTTTTGTAAGAAGTAAAATTTATTAAACAAACAAAAAAGTAGTAGATGGATCCCATATCCATGTAAGCATACTTTAATATCCTAGACTTAACTGTGATAAGGAATTTCAACACAATGAGAGAAAAAGCTGCTCAGCATAATTACATGAAAATTTGTGATATTAGTTGCATTTTTAGAGATTATCCTAATTTTGACAAAAGTTGATCCCTTAACCAGAAATGAAAAAAAAAAAGGTTTTTTTTTTTTGTTTTTTTTTTCCCCTCTTCGGTCCAATGTCTGTTATTGGAAAGGCTGGATTGCAGGTTAAGGGGAATAGTCAATAAACATCAGTTGGCTGTTACAACAAGGTACCAGGTGAGGAACTAACCAGAAGTGGTCAAGCTGAGAAGATCTCCAGTTGGATGTCAAATAAGAACTTTCAGAACCATGGGACACCACGATGGCTCAGTGGTTAAGTGGCTGCCTTCAACTCAGGTCATGATCTCAGGGTCTTCGGATCAAGCCCCACATAGAGCCCCACATCAGGCTCCTTGCTCAGTGGGGAGCCTGCTTCTCACTCTCCCACTCCCCCAGCTTCTGTTCCCTTTCTCGCTGTGTCTCTCTCTGTCAAATAAATAAAAATAAAATATTAAAAAGAAGAACTTTCAGAACCAGTATTATCTAATATCTAATACAAAATTTGCCATTTTTGAATGGTACTTTTAGCAAACTTCTGTAAGAAAACAAAGCTTTCATTAACTTTGAGTACTTTAAGTTATATATCTCCGTACTTGGTTAAAAATACACACCTATCAATGGCCTGTGTGGCTCAGTTGGTTGGGTGTCTACCTCTGGCTCTGATCATGATCCCAGAGTCCTGGGACCAAGTCTCAAAGCAGGCTTCCTCTCCCTCTGCCTGCCGCTCCCCCTGCTCATGTTCTCAGTCTCTCTCTCTCTGACAAATAAATAAATAAAATCTTTAAAAAAATTGTGGAACCACAAATTCTAAAAAAAAAAAAAAAAAAGGCATACCTTAGTACAGAAGGAGAAGCTAGTTCAAGATAGCCAGGTGACATTTATGGAACCTAAAAAATTATTTGAGGACTGACAGAAATATTGAGAGAGTAAACACTAGACAAAATTAGAAGCCATACTACTATCTTGGAACATTATAGAGTGCCCACTGAAAGCTAAAACATTTGGAAATACTTGTTATATAAGTGGTCTGTTTTCAAATAGTAATACCCTGATCAAGTGGAAATACCTTAGCCAGAATCCTTCCTCGCTTACTATTCCCATTGTTTTATTTGTTTTATATTTATTAAATTTTGTTCTGTTTTGTTCTGTATTATATTATACATTATACTATGTTATGTTGCACTATGTCATTATATTTATGTATTTATATATGCATGTGTGTAATTCACATGCTATTATAACACAATAGATGGGTGATAGAAAGATAGATAGAAAGCTACATAGACAGATCTATTACATTTTCCAGTAGTTTCCATATACTTAATCTCAAGAATTCTTATTCACTTAACAATTTTTCATCTTTCTCTTTCTTATAGTATTGGTCCCTTTTGGCACTTGTTTCAGCTTTAAATAATTTATTTAACCACAATTTCTCGCTCTAGTTTTATAAAACTTTGAAATCACACTTAATTTTACTACATCTTTATTTTGTGCACACAAGCAATTTTTTTTCTGTTTTATAGCATCTGGTTATTTATTTATTCATGTAATTATTCACTTATTCCTCATTTATTCCCTAAAGATTTCTGTGTCATTTTATCCATCAGAATAGGCTTGGTTAGCTGTAGTACCAAGGATCTCACAGCTCTTTCCCACCTTACCTTCAGTGAAGGGAGCTCTGCAACAGAGAGCCACTCAAAATCCCTAACTGACAGGATCTCATTTCTACATGTGTTTCCATAGTCCTCTTGACAGGGAAAGGGTATTTTGTAGGATCTTGCACCAGCAATTTCATAATCCAGACTTAAGATTACTCATACCACTTCCACTTAAAATTCATAGGCCACACCCATTTGAAAGGAGTCAAGAAGTCTAGCCTGCTGTAGGAGCCAGAAAGAGGAAAGGGCTAGATATTCATTGATAAGGAACATTCAAGACTCTTGCAATCTTTCTAAGCTGTTAACTGAAAGTTCTGAAATTAAGAGGGCAAAGTTAATGCCCTCAAAACATGATAAAGGGAGCTGAAAAAAGAAGAAAAAGATAGTGATTCACTTATTACAAATATTCTGGAAGTACCAAGGAGGTTGAGAGAGTACTCCTATAAAAATACATAATGGAGTATTCAAAGTATTCCTTGTTGTATTGAAAAGGCATTAAATAATAACAGGGGTTAGTTCAAGATTTTCGTGCTGAGACATGGCTGAAGTTGAGGTGAATGAAGATAACCATGGATTCTTTAATAAATATAAGTATGAATATTAATAAAGGAATTAATGAGTTTGAGGTTTATACAGATGGAAATGGGAAGCTGATTAAGTTAAAAGCAGAAGATACGAACAATTTTTCTTAGGAAGAGATTCTTTCAACAGCAGGGTGAAGAGAGATTGCAGTCAGGATACAGGAGGAGGAAATAAGTCTTGGAAGAGATTGCTACAATTATTCCGGTAAGAAATGTTAACAGTATTAAATACGCTGATGACAGAACTAATTGAGAGAGAACTAGGGAGCAAGAGAAATTTAGAAGGCAAAACGGGCAAGACCGAACGACTTAGGAAGAAAAGAGTGTTATGTTGGCAGGTGTTCATCTTTTTTGTTCTTCTAGTTGCCAAAAAATATTCTGAGAAATAAAGACTCAGAAATCATTTTCATTCATTATCACCCTTAAAATGCAAACTTCTAGGAACGGTTGTCCTCATGTCCTCTTAATTTTCTTTCGGCCCAGTTCCCCCTTGAACTTCAATCTGGCTTCTACTACTTCATAGGATTCCAGTAACGTGTTCTGAAGAGCTCATTAATAACCTCTACGAAGCTAAAATCATTGGACACATTCAGCCCCACCCTACTTGGGCACTCATTAACACTTAACGTTGTCATTTCAACTCTTCCATTCCCTCCTCTGTTTTCAGGTTTGTTTCTTTTCATACCAACTGACTGAGCATTTGGTCTTAATGCACTATGGAAGCATTTCCATTATCCAATTTTCATGTAATAAATACTGTAAGACTTTTTTTCTTTCCTTATTCTACTCTATACTATCTCTTTAGTTAATCTGATCTATGCTTATGATTTCACATGTACTCTATCCATAACTTATAATGAAATTAATTTCTAGCATAGACTTTTGTTCTGATTCCTAGAATTAACAAATAATTCTATTATGATATTTAATATACATTTGAATTTGAAATTGAGCAAATCTGTATTCAAATTTTCTGTTGTCCAAATTCTCTAGTGTTCCTGAGCTTGGTAAATGGTACCACTAACACCTAATTTATCATGTCATTGGTTTGCCACGAAAACCAATGACAATTTCTTTCTGATGGCATATCTAACCATTCAACGTCCCTGTCTATAGTGCTTGTTAGCTATTCTTCAAAAATGTTCACTTCTCAGGGCACCTGGGTGGCTCAGTGTTTTAAAGCCTCTACCTTCAGCTCAGGTCATGATCCCAGGGTCCTGGGATCGAGCCCCACATTGGGCTTTCTGCTCAGCAGGGAGCCTGCTTCCCCTCCTCTCTCTCTGCCTGCCTCTCTGCCTACTTGTGATCTCTGTCTGTCAAATAAATAAAATCTTTAAAAAAAAATGTTCACTTCTCTTCATCAATACAGCCACTTCCTCAAATAAGACATCAGCTCTTACCTGCATGACTGCAGGATCTTCCTAAACTTTCTGCAATTTTTCTAACTTTAAGTTAATTAAATTTCTATAGAGATCCATAGTGTTTTTCTTAAAAGTTGCCCAGATGATGTCACTTTCAAATTCAAAGACTTGTAACAATTTCCTGTGTTTTTAGAGTCAGGTCTGAAATGATTAACCTGGTCTATGAGGTCCTGACTCGTGCCTACATCTCAGGTTTTCCTGTTCTATTCATAGGATTCTGGAAAAAGCTACTATGACTCTGTCATATTTTTGTCTCCTGAAATACACCATGTCCTTTCTTTCTATTTCAGGGTCTTCATTCGTGTTTCTCCTTTTGCCAGGGACATTTTTTTAATTCATGGTCCAATTCAAATGCGGCTTTGTCTCTTTCAACCACCGTGTCCTTAGTTTATTTCCATAGCCATGTTTATTTTTGTAGAGAAAATAATATTATAATAATATAACTGTATTATAATTGTCTAAATGATTTTACGTATTGTCAATCTTCCTGATTAGACTTTAGGGTCATTTTTGACTTGTTTACCACAGTAATGCTTTGTAGAATACTTTGCAGGTAGTTGACTTAAAACACTTTCTTCACTGACTGAACGAATTCTTGCATAATTAAATAAAATCATGGATGTGAGGCAGATGTTGAGATAAATTTGGGACGTTTTAACACTTGATATTTGTGCTAAGAATAGTATTAATAATATTAATGGTAATAATAATGGCTAACATTCACTATAATAATCCTAAGGGTCAGGCAATCTTCTGATACTTTATATATTTAAAGGGCTTGAATTTATGGGTAAGTTTCTAGCTCAGTTCTCTGAATTTCATCACACATTTTTACCATTTTTGGTCTAATTAAATTTTCATTTTCCTCTTACCTACAGAAGGCATTACTTTGTCATTTTTCTCAGTATCATCTAACACGGGTTTATAAATAGAGAGTGTTAAAGCTCCATTTTCTTTGTCACACAAAAGAATACAGTGGATATTTCTTTAGTTAATACCTAAGTTCTTGCTATGGTGCCCTTATTCAGTGGATGCTCAATAAACATTAGGTCTGAAAACAAAGAAGAAGATATGTCTTATTTAAATGACTAGAATTCAATCAGTACTGTTTAACATCCTAGGCAATTTGCATCTCTGAAAGTTCAAATAAGAATCTCTTAAAAAAAGAACATACCTGTGATTAAAAAAAAAAGACAAACTTCTATTATTTTAGGTGTATGCCTTACTCATTTGCAAATTTAATTTGATATCAGAAACAAAAGAAAATGTTACTGAACAAAAGATACACTCAGATTATTATAGTGAAAAATATTGGTATATCAAACTGTGTGTGATGTAAGGGGGTCTTCTGTTTCCAAGCTTACAGAAAGGCTTTTGTCAAGCCCAAAAGTAAGAATAATGGGACATTTTGGAAAGGTTTAGAATAAACCTGGCCTGGAAACTCCATGCTCCTTTTTGTTTGTTATTGTTATTTGAGAGAGAGTGTGCACACAAGGCAGAGGACAAAGGGAGAGAGAGAATCCTAAGCAGGCTCCATGCCCACTGCAAAGCTGGGAGCCCAGTGCTAGAGCCCAATGTTAGGACCAATGCAGGACACTGGGATCATGACCTTATCGGAAACCAAGAGTCCTACACTTTTTTTTTTTTTTTTAAGATTTTGTTTATTTATTTGACAGAGAGACAGAGAGCACAAGTAGGCAGAGCAGCAGGCAGAAGGAGAGGGAGAATTAAGCTCTCTGTGGAGTCCAGAGTCCAATGTGGGACTCGATCCCAGAACCCTAAAATCATGACCTGAGCCAAAGGCAGTGGCTTAACCAACTGAGCCACCCAGGCTCCCTGGGAACTCCATGTCCTGAGAAGTTTCTCTGATGGAATAACTGAAAGCTAGAATGAAGACTTGGGAATTGTTCCTCAGTTCCATGTCTCAGGCAATCTGACAAATTAAATAACAACCAGCTTGATGGTGTAGCAAGTGAAAGTTTGGTATGAGTAAGTAATGCTTTTATCAAGCAATCCTAGCATCAACTGTGAAGAAGCACATCCAGTTGTCTTTTGTTGCAATAAAATGTCTAACATAATTCCAAATGCACTGTACCCTACTTAATTTCATAATAGTACTCAGATTAAAGAAACAGGCAACATTGTTGGAAATATGAGCTAGCTCGTGATTCGGTGAATAGTTTAGATGACTACATTAGGAGTTGCATGCATAAAGTCATAAAAATTCAACTTTAATTGTAATTATTTTAAAAAAATCATTTTGTTAATATATTCTAGTTGATTGCCTAATGAATAATATTCTTTTAGACCAGAAACTAGATTTTGCATAGGAATCTAAGCAGAGGAATCTCCTCTAGCTAGAGAATGATTTTTTTTTTTCTGATAAGAACCCAGATGTGAGCAATCAAAGATTGCATAATTTATTGGCATAAAGTTAGTCAGTTTCTAACCTTATTTTGGAGGCAATGAATTGAACAGGGTAAGTATATGTGAATAAGCCTCTCTATTTTAAAATATGTGACATCAAACTAAGTGAATGTATATTCAAATACATAATCTAATCAATGTTATTTATTGATATTTTTCAGAATTCTCAGTTTGCCAAATGAGTTGCCATTGAAAATGTAATTTGCTTTAAAGTCAAACTTTCCAATATGCACATATGTGCATTCTGAGTAATGCTGTAAAGGACATTTTGATCAGTATTATTAGGTATAAGTGAAAACAGGAAATATTTGGCAGGGCTGTTACTGCAATGATGCACGTTGGGCAGAAGGCTGCAGTATTAGATCATACTGAACATCTCTAGAGATTGTGTTAATCTCCATTGAACTAGCAACTAGCTGAATATTTTAATGTTCCTACTCTCTTCAGACATCTCATGGTTGATTTTTTTTTCTTTGAATTAGGGATTCTTTTGAGACCAATATGTTCCAATATGAGAAGCAGTGAGAGTCATAGTTTCGGCAGTTCAGAGAACAGGAGAGCAAATCCCAAACCATTTGTTCTAATTTTACATCATGCCCGTATTAGGGATTGGTAAAGTCCTCCATACTCCATAGTAAAATTAAACAATATTTCACATGTATCATTGTGAATATAAGTTACAGAAAGATCAATTACCTGGGGGCACCTGGGTGGCTCAGTAGGTTAAAGCCTCTGCCTTCGGCTCAGGTCATGATCCCAGAGTCCTGGGATCCAGCCCCACATCGGGCTCTCTGCTCAGCGGGGAGCCTGCTTCCCCCTCCCTCTCTGCCTACCTCTCTGCCTACTTGTGATCTCTCTCTGTCAAATAAATAAATAAAATCTTAAAAAAAAAAAGATCAATTACCTGAAAGGTTAACAGATCTATAAGAAATGATAGTAAATAAACATTTTACATAGTGAGACATGGCATGTATTAATCAGTATACTTTGAATCTTTAAAAAAAAGTGTGTAGGAGGTATGATAAAATATATGCTTAAAAAGTTGTCACAGAAACCTAGTGTCACAAATACTGTTTCTTTGGATATCACTGGAGGGAAAATTAAGCCAGAGGAATTAAAATAAGGAAGGAATACCTGCAACTGTTTACCAAGTGGAGGTCCTTCTAGGCTCTTAAAAACTGGTTTAATGATAGGACTGTCATGTCCAAAAAAGGAACAGGTTTGCACCAACCTCTGGTTGTTTCCATTCCTCCACCCCAAGTATCCTCCCTGACTCTGGGTCCCAAAACAATTCCGTTATCATACCCAGTTTCACTATTCTCTTGCATGAAGTTGGTGATATGTTTCAGGGGCAGTGAGGCAGTGAGTTTATATGGACTTAACTGCACTGGGTTTCCCTATTTCATTTGCTTATTGAAATGCAAATCAGGCAGTGAATTAGTTTCTTAATTTATTTGAAAATTTAACTACAACCTCCCTCGTTTTCCCATGTTATTCAATACTCAATTTCAAGTGACAAAACATTAAATTCAAAGTACCTTAGGTGAAAACAGAGAATTTTATTTGTTCAAATGGAAAAAAAAAAAAAAAAAGGGACCAGAGGAAAAGCCAGACCTAAGTAGGACTTGCCCAAATGCTTGAAAATGATTATCAGAATCTCTTTTTGCAACTCTTAGTGTCATACTTTGCTTTGAGTTTGCTTGCTTTTTAGTCAGCTGCTTTCTTTTAAATTTCTTTTTTTTTTTTTTTTTTTTTTTTTTTTTTAATTTGACAGAGAGAGAGAGAGTGAGAGAGAGAGATCACAAGCTGGCAGAAAGGCAGGCAGAGAAAGGGGGAAGCAGGCTCCCTGCTGAGCAGAGAGCCCGATATGGGGCTCGATCTCAGGACCTGAGCTGAAGTCAGGGGCTTAACCCGAAGTCAGCCACTTTCTAAGTGGAGGGATAAGTGACCACCATGAGGTTCTGATACTTAGTCTATGTTGCTGGTAGAATGAATATTCCTCTTTCTTAATACATTTATTTAAAATTTCATGACTGTGGCACCTGGGTGACTCAGTCTGATAAGTGCCTGCCTTCATCTCAGGTCACGATCCTGGGGTCCTGGCATCCAGCCCTGTTTCAGGCCCCCTGCTCAGCAGGGAGTCTGCTTCCCCTTCTCCCTCTGCTCCTCTGCCTGCTTCTGCTCCATGAGTGACTCAGTCAGTTAAGCATCTGCCTCTTGATTTTGGCTTAGGTCATGATCTCAGGGTCATGGGATGCAGCCCTATGTTGAGCTTCTCTCTCAAATGAGTAAATAAATCTTTAAAAAATAAAATAAAATAAAATATCAAGACTGTCTAATAGATCAGCTTGGGACATGGACCTATTTTTAAACAGTTGGTTTTGGAAGAAGGAAGACATGCTCTGGGTAGTTCAACTTTAATTATCCCTGTCCAGAGCTAAGGGATGTCTGATCTGAAATATCCACAGCTGAAGTAGGCAGAAATAATTCCCAGTGAAGAACTTGGTGTATTTTAAATAAAAGAACAAAAATGAGATGCTGGAAAGCATAAGGTGAAGATCTGAACACACCCTGGTCCAGAGGGCACATTCTATGTCCAAAACTTGAAGTAGTTCATCACTGCAGAAAATAATTACTTTGTTCACCATACATCCCTTTTTCTGTGTGCTGCACTGTGTGATTTAGACATAGCTCTTCCACAAAGCCAATCACATTAGTTTAGTGGGTACAGTAACCCTGGTATAATATATACTGTCTTAAAATAGGCTAATTACAACCATTCCAGGGACTTGTTTTGAAAATGAGGAGATAAGCAGCTTAGGAATTTGTCTCTTGAGGGAGAAACCCCTTTTGTTATTGTAGCTATTGTCTTAATAGTTAATTATATGCTTCTTAAATTGAAACCAAAGGTATTATAAAACATGTCATGTTCTCTAGAATTCTGTTAAAAGAAGTTCTACTTTTCACGGGGATCTATATTTAAGGTGTCTACTTCTTTCATCTTCCATCAATGCCACACCGTCTTGATTATCATATCTTTATAGCAAGTCTTTTTTTCTCTTTTTTTTTTGTATAAAGATTTTATTTATTTATTTGTCAGAGAGAGAGAGAGAGAACACAGGCAGGGGGAGTGACACCAGGGGGAGAAGCAGGCTCCCCACGGAGCAAGGAGCCTGCTGTGGGACTTGATCCCAGGGATCATGACCTGAGCTGAAGGCAGACCCTCAACTGACCATGCCACCCAGGCATTCCAGCTTTATAGTTAGTTTTGAAGTAGGATAGTGTCAGACCTCCAACTTGTTCTCCTTCAATATTATGTTGGCTTTTCTGGGTCTGCTTATTTATATAAACGTTTGAATTAGTTTCTCAATATCCGTAAAATGATTTTGGTCTCTCTTTCACTGGGATTGCATTGAATATATACACCATGTTGGAAAGAAGTGACATCCTGAAAATATTTTGAGTATTTCTATCCATGAACATAGAATCTCCATTTATTTAGTTGTTTGATTCCATTCCACAGAGTTAAGTAGTATCTTGGACATCTTTTGTTAAATTTACCCTTAAGTATTCCATGTTGGGATGCTAATGTAAATGGTATTGTGTTTTTAATTAAAATCCATGTGTTCATTGGTAGTGTATGGGAAAGGGGTTGACTTTTATACCTAAAAGCTTGCTATAATTGCTTATTTGTTCCAGGACATTTTTTTGTCTTTTTATTTTTTTTAAATTTCTACTTAGAAAAGGATGACATCTGCAAGAAAGACAGTTTTATATCTTCCTTCCCAATCTTTAAAACTTTTGTTTCCATTCCCTATAATTACATTAGTTAGAAATTCAGTATGATGTTGAAAGGAGTGAGAGGGGACATCCTTGTATTGTACCTGACTTTTTTGGGAAAGCTTTGAGTTTCTCACTATGAAATATGATTCCAGCTGTGAATATTTTTGTAGATAGTATTTACCACAGTTAACAAAGTTCCACCCAGATGTTTTGTTGTTGTTATTGTTGTGTGTTTGTTTGTTTTTATCATGAATGAGTGTTGGATTTTGTAAAATGTTTTTTTTTTCTGCAAATATTGAGATGATCATGTGATTTTCTTTAAGTCTGTTGATGGGAAGGATTACATTAATTGATTTATAAATCTTGTACCAGCCTGACACAAATAGACTAAGTCCTACTTAGATGTGGTGTATTATTCTTTCTATACATTGTTGTATTGAATTTGCTAATATTTGTTGAGAATTTTGCATGTTTATGAGGGATGTTGGTCTGAAGTTGTTTTTTTTTTTTTCTTTTCTTTTCTTATAGTATCTTTGTTTGGTGTTAGCATTAGAATAATGCTGTCATCACAGAATGAATTAGAAAGTGTTTATTGTACTTCTATTCTCTTAAAGAGCATGAAGAGATTTTAACATTTGGTAAAATTCACCAGTGAATCCATCTGAGTCTGCTATATTTTGTTTTGGAAGGCTATTAGTTATTAAGTTTCTTTAATAGATAGAAGCTTTTAAGATTGTACACTTCCTCTTATGTGAGTTTCAACAAATTGTTTCTTTCAAAGAATTGGCCAATTTCATCTAGATTTTCAAATTTGTGACATAGAATTGTTCATTGTGTTTGTTTATTATGTTTGTTTATTACCCTTTCAATGTCTATAGGTTCAGTAGTGATGTCCCCTCTTTTATTTCTGATATTAGTAATTTGTGTCTTTTCTCTCTCTGTTTTTTTTTTTTAATAAGCCTAACAATTTAATAATCTAAGGAAGGATCAACTCTAGATTTTCTTGATTTTCTCTTTTGGTTTCCTAATTTTTATCAAAAAAATTTTGATTTTTTGCTTCAATTCTTATTATTTCTTTTCTACTTACTTTGGCTTTAATTTGCTCTTCTTTTTCTAGTTTTCCAGAACGGAAAGTTAGATTATTTCAAGCTAACTTTTCAAGGTGTAAGGTTAGCTGTGTTCCTAGCATGCATGCATACATGAATGAATGAATGAATGAATGAATGAATAAATAAATGGCAGTCTTTAACACAATCCTATTCGTTCTCAGTGTCATGATATACATTACTCTCACCTTTTTTTTACAACTTTTGCCATGTAATGCTTATGTAATTTACACATTTTTATCCATCAAGTTATAGAAAATAACCTAAATTAATATTTTAAAGTTTTATGTAGGTTTCCATGACATTAAACAAATATAGCTACAAGTTGAAAATGATGGGGTGCCTGGTGGCTCAGTTGGTTAAGCATCTGCCTTTGGCTCAGGTCAAGATCACAGGGTGGTAGGACTGAGCCCCACTTTGGGCTCCCTGCTGAGATGGGAGCCTCCTTCTCCCTCTCCCTCTGTTCTTTCCATTTATTGTGTTCTCACTCATTCTGCTCTCTCACTCTCTCTCTCTCAAATAAATAAATAATCTTTAGGAAAAAAATGTTTTTGATGGTATTTTCAATTCTCCTACTATCATCCTGTTATCAGAATAAATAAATAAAATAGACAGAACAATAAATGAATTAAAGACTCAAAAATGTAACTCCATAAGAGAACAGAGGCAGAAACTCCGGGTTCAAAACCAAGAACCTACACATCACAAAGTACTTTGCTGTTAAATAAATATCTTCTCCATCCCCCTAAAGTATTCTCCTGAATACTTTAGGGGGATGGAGAAGCAACATACTCATAAAAAGCAACATACTCATAAAAAGTATGAGTATGAGCAACACTCATAAAACTAATTGATTTAACCACACTGGAAGTAGTAGAGATGAATGCAAGGACTGTTTTGCCAGAATATGCTTTCTTTTGGTTTGTGAGCAGAAAAATGAGTTATAGTGGTAGGATGAAGATCAATGTAAAAGAGATCATGCGCTCATATAGGAATGGGGTCAAATTATGATGTATATCAGAATATGTACTGTGATATGATCAAATACAATTTATTCTGCTACAGTATGTATAGCTAGTCATGCAAGTCTTCTCTGATGATGTAGACTTAAAGATAGGAGAATAAGTGGAACTTACAATATTTCAAACACAATTTTCATAGAATGTAAATAATTTTAAGTAAACTAAGAAAAAGAAATCAAGAAATGCTTTCCCATAATTAAAGAGAAAGTCTTGAAGATACATAAAGGACAAATGCCTGCAAAATTCTGAATCATAGAAACAGAAGAAAAAAAGTTATACTTACTCAGATTCACTTCAAGTATGAAGTCTATTTAGACAGAAAAGTTAAACATTCAATAATTCATGAGATGTAGACTCAATGGTACCTAACTGGGGAAAAGGACTATCAGGAAATAATACCATCACTAAAAATATGAATTAAAATAAGGAAAAAAAATGAAATCAGTGCAATTATTCTTTATAATTCAGTAATTGTGGGCTTATGTCATTATACATTTGTCAATACCATCGCCAGGAATGAACCCAACCCAAATGTGGACTTTTGTTAAAAATAATGTACCAATATTGGCTCATTAATTTTAATGAAGATACCATGTTAATGCAAAAGTGTTAACGTTCGGAGAAATTGGGGTACAGGGAACAGGTGAGAGGGCACATGGGAATTCTCTGTACTTGTTTTTTTAAATATTTTATTTATTTATTCATTTATTCATTTATTATTTATTGAGAGAGAGAGAGAGTCCTAACTCTCAGTATCTGTAACTGTGACCTTATTTGGAAACTAGTTATGAGGGAAATATAATGAAGTCACACTGATTGAGTGGCCCCTGATCCAATGCCTGGTGTCCTTATACAATAAGGCAATTTGGGCACACAGGGATGGAGAGAGAAGAAAGCAATGTGAAGAAACAATTGTAGAGGAAAATGTGATGAGAACAGGTAGAAGTTGGAGAAATAGTATAGAAATATTTCTACAAGCCAAATAATGTCAAGGAATACTGGCAACTATCAGAAACTATGAGAGAAACATGGAAGGGATTATCCTTCAGATCTTCAAGTAGGAACCCTACTGACACCTTAATTTCAGACTTCCAGCCTCCATAACTGTGAGAGAATTCCAGTTGTTTTAGTTACCCAGTTTGTTATGAACCGTTATGACAGTCCTAGGAAATTAATACAGATTTTGCTTTGAGGAAGTGGGTGCTGCTGTCACAAATACTTAAATTATCAAAGTTGTTTTGGAATTGTGTGATGGGTAGAGACCGGGGAAATTTGAAGCACTTGATAGAAAAAACCCTAGATATCCCTGAAGAGAAATTTGGTTAGAAATAAGACTTTTCAAGGCAATTATGGTGAGTGTGCTGAAGGAAATGAATAATATGGTAGAGAAAGCTTCTGTTTTTTACATACGTAATCATGAACAAAATGTTGGAAAAATATGTTAAAGGTGCCTCTGGTGTAGCCTCAGACAGAAATGAGGAGCATGTTATGGGAAGGGTGACCCCTGGAAAAGTGCCCTTTGTTTTTAAATGCCAGACAACTTGACTGAATTATGTTCCACTGTTGGGTGGAAAGTAAAACTATGAATTTGTATATGGAGTTGAGAAGTTTTCCAAAGAGAGTATAGAAGGTGTGTCCTAGTTTTCCCTTGATGCTTATAGTAAATGTGAGAGGAAATAGATCCAAAGAGGAAGGAATTGGTAAACAAAATGAAACCAACACTTGATGATTTGGAAAATTCTCAACCCTATCTATATTGTCACAAAAGATGAGAAAGGATGCTTTGTAGAGAGAACATTAAATGTGTCACTGAAAAACCATTTGCTAAGTTTACAAAAGAGATTAGGCATGTGATTTATAGATCCAATCAGTATCTCAGCAGAAACCATAAATAGAGATTGGGTAATCCAGAAAGTATCTGTAGGAAACTCTATGTCTAGAGGCATGTATCACCATAAAATGTATAAAAGACCAACAAGGGCTATGAAAATTTTACACCAGCACAAACACCATCAGCCAGCAATGACAAGGAGAGAAATGAGATAAAAGAAAATGACTCTGAGGGTATAGTCAAAGAAACAGAGATCAGAGAAGGCAATGCTATTGGTCCAGTGTCGGGGCTTTCCAATGGGACCTCCCCAAGCCAAAGGAACAGGACCACTACTCTGGTGGATGCAGAGGGTTGAGTAGAGGGCCATATAGAATTATTCTTAGGTTTTAGAATCTATGAAATTTGCCCTACTGAATATCAGATGTGTTGAGACCGAAGACCTTTTTATTTGTTTTTAATTTGGGTATAGTTGACACACAGTGTTACATTAGTTTCCAGTGTATAATATGGTGATTCAACTTCTCTATATGCTGTTATGCTCCCCACTAGTGTAACTACTATCTGTCACCATTGAATACTATTACAATATCATTGACTATATTCCCTATGCTTTGCCTTGTATTCCAATAACTTATTTATTCCATGACTGGAAGCCTGTATTTCTAACTTCCCTTTACTGATCTTTCCCATCCTTCCACTCCTCTCCCCTCGGGCAATATCATTTTGTTCTCTATATTCATAACTCTGGTTCTGCTTTTTGTTTGTTTATTAATTTGTTTTTTTAGATTCCATTTATAAATGAAATTACATGGTATATTCCAAGACTTCTCTTAAGCATTTAATTTGTCCCTTGCGAAATGATAATGTCTACCTTACATACCATATTATGATTTTTTTAAAAAATTGAGTCATACAAATAATATTATCTCAGCATAATGTGTCAAAATTAGAGTCAGAAAGCAGAAGAAAAATAAAAAAATTCATAAGTATGTGAAAGTTTAGGTTATATTGCTAACTAACTGATAGATCAAAGAAAAAATCACAAGATAAATTGTAAATAGTTTTAATATAACTGAAAGTGACATTAAATATTAAATTCAAATCTTCTAGGATGCAGTAAACAGAGGAAAATTTACAACTGCAATATGCCATTAAAAAAAAAAAGTTCTCAAAAAAAAAGTTCTCAAATGAATAACCTAACCTTCCAATCTTAAAAAATTAAAAAGATCATTAGTGCAAACTAAACCCAAAAATTTACTGGTATTTTATAGGCAGGACAACTAGACATTAAAAATAAAGTCATCCAGATTGAAAGAAGGAAGTAAAATGATCCATATTTTCAAATGGCATGTTAATATAAATTTAAAAAATCCAAAAAATTCATTTATTTAAAGGAAAACAAAGCTATTAAAACCAATAAACAAATTAAACAAGATTCATATAAAATAATCATTTGCATTTTTATATACTCCCAATAAAAATTTTAACCATAAAATTAAGTTAAAAAAAATCCTTAAGACAGAATCAGGAAGAATAAAATACTTAGAAATGTGTTCAACAAAACTAATGCAAGACTTGTATAGTGAAAACTGTAAAACATTGTGAAAGGAATTAAAGGAGATCTAAATAAGTGGGTCAAAAGACTTTATTATTTAGATGCCTCCACTTCCCTAATTGATATACAGATTTAAGACTAATCCTTATCAAAATCCCTGCTGGATTTCTTGCAAAAACTGTTAAAAGTGAACCTATGCAATGCAAGTTGGTGCAGCCACTCTGGAGAACAGTGTGGAGATTCCTCAAGAAGTTAAAAATAGAGCTTCCCTATAACCCTGCAATTGCGCTTCTGGATATTTACCTCAAAGATACAGATGTGGTGAAAAGAAGGGCTATCTGTACCCCAATGTTTATAGCAGCAATGGCCACGGTCGCCAAACTGTGGAAAGAACCAAGATGCCCTTCCACGGACGAATGGATAAGGAAGATGTGGTCCATATACACTATGGAGTACTATGCCTCCATCAGAAAGGATGAATACCCAACTTTTGTAGTTACATGGACAGGACTGGAAGAGATTATGCTTAGTGAAATAAGTCAAGCAGAGAGAGTCAATTATCATATGGTTTCACTTATTTGCGGAGCATAACAGATAACACGGAGGACATGGGGAGATGGAGAGGAGAAGGGAGTTGAGGGAAATTGGGGGGGAGATGAACCATGAGAGACTATGGACTCTGAAAAACAACCCGAGGGTTTTGAAGGGGCGGGGGGTGGGAGGTTGGGGGAGCCAGGTGGTGAGTATTAGGGAGGGCACTCACTGCATGGAGCACTGGGTTTGTTGTAAAACTATGGATTCTGTTACGCTGAAAAGAAATGAAATTAAAAAAAAAGTGAACCTAAATTTCTCATGTAAATGCAAGGAGCCCAGAATGGTCCAAACAATCTTAAAATAGAAGAAAAATTTGGAAGACCCACATCTCCTAACTTCAGGATTCACTGCAAAGCTACAGTAATTAAGCCAGTGTGGTATTGACATATGGTGGACACACAGATCAATGAAATAGAATTGGGAGTCCAAAAACAAAACCTTACATGTTTAATCAATTGATTGCAAGCAAAGGTACAAGATCATTCAATGAGAAAAGAATAGCTTTTTCTACAAATATTACTGGAAAGACTGGATATCCAGATGCAAAATAATGAAGTCAGACCCTTTCCACAATCAATACACAAAAAACCTCAGAGGGATTACAGAAGTAAATGTAAGTACTGAAACCATAAAACTCATAGAAAAAAAAAAGAATAACTCTTTATCTGGTTAGATAATATTTTCTCATACGTAACCCCAAAAAAGTACAACTGACAAAATTAATGAAAAGCAGCCTCCATGAAAATTCAAAACTTTTGTGTTGCACACAATATCATCTCAGAAGGGAAAAGACATCCCTTAGTAGAGAAGGAAATATATGCAATGACTTCTGGAATTTATATTATGGAGGTTTATATTTACATTTATCAGAATATGTACTTATAAAACTCATTAATTTAAAAAATCAGCTCATTTAAAAAACAGACAAAGAATTATAGATATATGTCGCCACTGAAGATATACAAATGATCAATAAACATATGCAAAGATGTTCAACATTGAGTCATTAAGAAAATACAAATGAAGCTATGAGATGCCACTTTATATCTAATAAGATGGTTTTATTTCCAAAGACACGACAAATGTTGATAAGGCTGGAAAGAATTTGAAGGGTCAAACTTTTCTTGTGGGAATGTAAAATGGTGTACTTTGGAAAACTACTTGATATTTCCTAAAAATTTAAGCATTGTATGAACATATGATAAAGTTTTTCCATTTCTAGTTATATACCTAAGAGAAATAAAAACATATATCCATGAAAAAAAGTTGCACGAGGATGCTCATAGCAGCGTTGTTAATTTTAGCTGAAATATGGGGGGAAAGTCTTGAATGTGTATCCATTAATAAATGGATAAATATAATGTAGTTTTTACATCCACAGACTATTTATTCATACAGTGTGAATGAAATATTGATAAATACTGAAGACTACCTATTCTAGTCTACCTATTATAAGACTACCTATTGTATGATTCCATTCATATGAAATGTCCAGAATGTGCAAGTCTATACGGACAGAAAGATCCTCTGGGTTTGGAGGAATGTGGTCTAAACAGCAGTGACTGCTCATGGACATGGGGTTTCTTAGAGTGAATAAAAATGTTTTAAATTTAAATTGTGTTGATGACTTCACAATTCTGTGTTTATATTTTTTAAAAAATACACTGAATTATACATTTAAAATGGGTATATTTCATGACATTTAAATTATATCTCTCTAAATATGTTAAATAATTCAATTGAATTTGTTGTATTGATTTTTTAAATTAAATTATTTTATCAATTTCCCTATGGAGTATTCATCCTTTCTGTTAGATTAGAGTTTTGATTATTTTTCTACCTGTTTACATACCAATCTCAGTTTGATTTGCATGTTTATTAAAATCAGATCAGTCATGAAGTAATTTACTGGAAAATATTTAGATGAGTCCCAGAAAGGACAACTGGAAAACTGTGAAATCTTAGTGGTTATGGCAGTTACGCTTAGATTGTATGAACACTGCCGGTTCTAAAAATTCATTATAAATTATACAGAAGATCATATACAGGGAAAGAAAGTCAGCAAACATTTCTCTTTTGAGATAAATATTTTTGTATCTCTTTATCAGGCAGATACAAAAAATGAAAGACTTTGCTAAGCACATTAGCTCCTAGTAGTGTATTTTCATTTCACAGTTGTTTATTTATGCATCTGTGTTGTCATCCAGCAAACCACAAACATCTGCAGCAGGGTAAGTATATCATGAGCTTTAGAGGAAGACAGATCTGGAGTGAAATACACAACCTTTGCCACTTACAAGATTGTGCAAGCTATTTAGCCAATGAATCTCAGCGTCCTCATTGTTGAATAGGTATAAGAGTGCATACACGACAAACCTAACGAAACCCAGATGCACAGATGCAGAGAACAGCCTTGTGGTTTCCAGAGAGGAGGGAGCGTGGGGGACAAAATGTGAAGAGAACCCAGTACAAACTTACAGTTATGAGATAAGTCATGGGATGTAAGGTACAGCACGGAAAATATAGTCAATAGCATTGTATTGACTTTGCATGGCAACAGATGGTAGCTAGACTTCTTGTGGTGATTATTTCACAATGTACACAAATGTTGAAAACATTGACACTAATAGAATATTGTATGTCAATTAAGCATCAATTAAAATTCTTGAAAAAAAAATAAGAGTGCATCCACTGCAATATTGTTAGGATGAAAGTAAGTGGCAAGTACTTAGACAATCTCCCCATGACAGATCTTTGGCATTTAATGAAAGTTGAACTCTACAAATGAAGGTGTGGTTGTGTATGAATGTACATATATGCATATATATAATAAAATATACCTATATTTTTACTGTATTTTCAATTTAAATTGCTTTAAGATATCTAATTGACTTTTTTTGAAAATTTAGGTATTTTTATGAAGTTTGTTTAATTCTTGAAGTTTAGATACTAGTGACTGTATTTTCACAGCTTATTGTCTAAGTTTTGTTATTCTTGCTTTTGATGAATATTTTAGCTTATTTAAAATATAAATGTTAAGGAATTTACCACCATTTTATACTCATAAGAAAACTGAGTTTACTTATTTTTACCATCACAATTTAGTTGAGTATAAAATATTTTATATCTATTTTAAGTGGTTAACTATTTAATGGCCACCATGATTTTAAACTGAGTAAAATTTTGGCTAATGACAATGATTTATAATATTACACTTACCATGTTAATTAGTTAAATAATCTTAATTGATATCTGAAATTTTAAGAATTTTGAAGCCTAAAAAATTCATCATCAGTTGTTTATTAAGAATCATTTTACCTTGAATTTTCTAAAGTAATATTTATTAGTCCAAAGTAAATCTTTGAGAAGTAAGTGAAGCAAATCTATTTCCCAAGAGATAATCATCACACAGAGTTGGAAAAAACACACAAAAACACTGACAGTGCATATTTACATTTGCTCCAAGAGAACTGGTACTTCCAAATTTTGTGACAAAATCTAATACTTTGAAGGAAATTTGATCTTTTTGACAGTTCTACTGAGTTATCATCTAAAAAAGCAGAAAGCATTTTACCACTTTCAGGAAGTCAGGATAACCAATTATTAGGAGGTAAGGAAACATGATTTTTTTTTCATGATATTCAGTACACTGTTTCTTTCTCTCTAGAACTTTAAATTCCATTTGGCAATATTGTTCCATATTAAATAGTCCTTTTTTTTTTTCAGTTAATGCCACTTAGTTATTTTTATATGGGTCTTGTCCATGAGTGAGACAAAGAAAAGAAAGAGAGACAGGGAGAGAGATGTCTTTCACCATTATTTAAATTGATAGCAAAAGACTTATTTTAAATATATTTTCCCCCTATAAAAAATTAATATTTTGTACACTTCAATTTCTTATGTTGTAGAATTCATAAATGAAATAATGTTTATTTTCTGTTCGATTTTAAATAGGGTATAATTTGTCATTTATAAAATGTAGAATATCTAACACACACATACACACACACACAATTTATTAAATGCTGATTACCTTTTGATCGTATTATAAATTCCCATTTTCCTGCATTTAACACACTAGAGAGTAAGATAAGATTTTGTAGGTGTATATCCTGTGGAAGCAGTACGCCTATGTATATGTATGCCTGTGTGGTAGGCAGTGTATCAGAGGACTTTAGAACAGGATGAAAAATTGTTTGGAGCCTGTAGATGTGGCAAAATATGACTGTAAAATATGGCTCAAAGTAAAATTAAAATTGGAGTCTGGAGTCTTTTGGGTTTTCCACATAGAGTATCATATCATCTACAAAGAGTGAGAGTTTGACTTCTTCTTTGCCGATTTGGATGCCTTTAATTTCTTTTTGTTGTCTGATTGCTGAGGCTAGGACTTCTAGTACTATGTTGAATAGCAGTGGTGATAATGGACATCCCTGCCGTGTTCCTGATCTTAACAGAAAAGCTTTCAGTTTTTCTCCATTGAGAATGATATTTGCGGTGGGTTTTTC
>PISX010012620.1:0-60017 GCA_004024625.1 Mellivora capensis
AGGAAGGTTATTTTGCTTCTTCCTGGATGTATCTTGATATCTTTTTTAAAGGATACAACTTTCCTAAGATATCAGGGGATTAAAAATTGGTTTACCTATAGGGGTAGCATTGATTGGGGAAAGGGGATTACCTTGAATTTTAACTCTATATGAATATTAGCAAATAAAAGTAAAGAAAAGAATGATCTAAAGTGAAATTAAAAAATATATATATAAAAAAATGGAAAAGCAAAAGAAAAACCTGGGTATATGTATCAAAAAGTTCAGGTTAGAAGGTTATTATGGAATTTGATGTACTGGATGTCTCACTGTGATGGTAAATAGGCTAAAAAAAATCTATATAAAAAAATAAAAAAGATTAAAAAAAGTTAAAAAAATGAACCAGAATAGTGGGAACGAATTAAGAATTAAACGTATCTATGAAGTAGTAGTGATTGTTGTCTTCTCGGGGGTTGGCTTTCTGGGGGAGGGGCCTGCCGAGTGGGTTTTCAGGCGGTGTTTCCTGAGTTAAGTCCTCCCGCCCCCCTCCAGGGGGTGGGCTCTGAGGAAACCAGGCCTTTAGGCTTTTGTTCTCTGGAGGTTTTTATGTCTGTTCCTTTGTTTTCTCTCCCCCCTTGGCAGCTCCGGATGGTTCTTGGAGGTTTAGAGGAAAGCAATCTGCACCCAGACCTCCCTCCCAGAGAGAAGCCCCAGTCCGTTCCCCTCTGGGTGCTGCAGAGCAGGTTCCCAGCCGCGATCTCTGGGGACACCTGTGAGTCCTGCTTGTACTCAAAACCACAAGGGGCAGCTGTCTGGGCAGTTCCAGACCCCCAGAGAGGTTCCAAGCGGGGAAGGCACACAGAGATTTTCCCGCCGGCCGGAGCTGGGAGCGATCAGACTTTCTGGGTCCTAGAGCCCCCGCTGGTGCCCGCGCGCCTCTCTCAGGGGAGGGGGTGGAGCGCGTCTCAGGCTCTGCTAGCACGGCGCGGCACACGCGTGGGGACTGCAAAAGTCTGTTTCTGCTCCGGGAGGGTCCCAGCCCCTGCCACAGGCCAAGGGCCCTTAGGAGGTCTCCTCGAAGCTCAGCGACTAAGACCTGGTTTCTCCGCTGCACTCTCTCTGGCTCAGCGCCAGGGGTGTCTGCCCTCCATGGGGGATTTAAGCCCCTCTCCCTAACAGTTCCAATTCCCACAATTTCACCCTGTGATCTTTTCTCTTTTTGAGTGCTTTTTATCAGTCTTCAAGTTAATGTTGGTCCCCAGTCGTAGGGGACTCTCGTATTAGGGTATTACTTCCCAAAGCGTCTCCTCTGGTGGCTCCCTCCCCCTTTTGTTTATCTTTGGATACCAGTCCGGTGTTCCTGCTCCGCTTTACCTGCCCACTGGCGTCTTCTGCCCCCGTAGAGATCCTGAGGTCCCACTGGCGTCTTCTGCCCCCGTAGAGATCCTGACGAGTAGAATTTTGATCTCAGGCTGATTTCATGGGTGATCGGAGTTCCTTGGTAGGTAATCAGCTCACTTTAGGGGACAGGTTGAACCAGAGCCTCCTCCTAGTTCCCCGCCATCTTGCATCTCCCCTGTTTCTCATTCTTTGACTTGCATCATCTTTCATGCTTTCTCTAATCCATCATGTGAAGGTACAGAATAATGGGAAAAAAGGAAAACAATATGCTTAATGCCTGTCCATTTACTGAATCAAACTTACTGCCTAAAGTTGTTCCATTGCTATTTTTGCCATGTAATAAACATGTCTCATTGAGTAAGAGAGAAGAGGAGTCATCCCCATGGGGTGAATCTGCATGGAAGAATGTGTAGTAATTTGTGCAAATGACTACTGGTCATAGAACTTCTGGAATAGAGAAAAATTGACTACTATTGCTTTAGGTAAAAGCAGTAAAAGTAATTGAAAGTAGTTTGAAATGGAATATGTGCCACTTGGGTGCTTTTAACCAGATCATGCCTTTATAAAGAGAAAATAGTGGCCTTTTAGCATATGATTTACCACATATCTTAACCTCCATTTTAAAGAGGTGCTTTTGGAAATATCAGTCAAGGAGAATCTTCAGTTACTACATTGCTTCAAGAAACCATACAGTTCTGGTTGTTAGAAACACGACTCCAACAGATGTGTTTTTCACAAACTAGAATACACGCAAACTCTGTGACTGAACTAAACCTCACATGCTTTGCAGTTAAGCTCTTGGTACGGTATCTTGAGAAAAAGATGTTTGGATTCTTTTACATTTAATGACTTTGTGTGAAAAATTCAGGGGTTAAAAATAAAATGAAGTAACTGAGTCTTTTATTTTCCTCACTAATAGTTTGTTGTGTGAAGAGACTTTCTTTTCCTACTATGCTTTATCCTTTGATACTTTTCATCTCCTTGCAAGCTTAAGAGAAGTGATGTACAATTCATAGATCTGTAGTTTATCAATTTGTATCAAACAGCTGCTTTTATCAGTGGCCAGGCCGGCCGAGCTACAAAGTACAGACATTGAAATTTCTGAGTTCTGTAATCCAATAGGTCATTTGCCTCTGTGATTTTTAGAGAACCATTTTTGCACCACCCAGACACATTTTGAGGTGCGTTTGCAGTTTTATTAATTGCATTTGTGATTTACAGAAATTCTTACCTAAGGAGAAGGATGGGTAAAGTTCTTCAAAGTTTTTTATTCTATCTGGAAAGGGTTTATTTGACTTATTGTATCTTCTATTCTCCTTTTCTATAGAGATAGTCTGTTGAATAATGTACAAAGCCACTCTTTGTGATATTCACGCTTTAATTATCAAAGTTCTGAGATAGCCGATGCTGTGGACATCAGGGTAACGAAGGACAGGTTGGCCAGGGAGGTAAGTGAGGGGTTAGGGCTAAGTCACATTCTGTGCTTGCTCTCTTAAATTTTGCATGGATAGATTCTGACTGTGTTGAAAATAAGGGCCACCGTGACAGGTAAATGAAAGTAGGTGGTGTCTCAGAAGAGAAGTTACAGACTGGGCAGTGTCTATTGCCAGCTGCCACACCCAGGCTCTCTTTGTCCCTATCAAAGTGTTTAGATCAGGTCTGTGGAAGTCATTCTCATTGTATTCTTCCCTATTGCCCAACTCACTGCAGAGCAGCAATCTGGAGGAGTTGCTATAATTTCTACTACTCAGAGAACACTTTATTTTTTAAAAGAGGATTAAAGTCATTAACCTGGACTAGAATTACAGGGGGCTCAGCTGTTGCTTATAAGGCTCAGCAACTTAGAAGGCTGGTCCTTAATGATGTCACTAATCTCTCCACCCAAATTCTACCCATTTTTTCCTCTTTCATGGCAGAAGCTACCAGTACCTTTACACAAATGGCCCTAGTGGATTTTGTCTTCCTTTTTAGAGATGGCCTTATCGAGTATGATTTTGTGGGTATTAGAATGGACTTCTTGCCCTTTTCCAACTAACCTATCTACTAACCAACTAACAAACCTACTCACTAACCGATCTTTTTACCATGGGACAGAGCTCTTTATTCCCCAGGTTTAAAGCCCCTGTGATGTATAAATGACTATGTAAAATTCTTTCTTGAATGTTTCTATTACTACAAGGTCGGCTGAACAAGGTGGGGAAATGAAGAAGTTTAACCAACTGAGCCACCCAGGTGCCTGGGAAATGAAGTTAAAGATGTTCGGGGAAGTTAATGAAACTACAGGGCTCTAGTCACTTTACATGTATATTCCCAATTTTGTTGAGGGCTAGACTGTTAAATATACTTTGTGGAGCAAAATTGGGCTATTTTAGAATAAATTCTCTTGAATAGTGAATGAATAAGACATGTGTGACTTAAGGATCCAAAATATTTCCAAGTTTGTCTTAGGCTTCTGGAAGTCTCCCCATACTTTCCCTGTTTGACCATTACTACTCATGTTGACTGCAGGGCCACTCCACATTAATGCATTACACAAAGTCACCATCTGGTGAGATGTGAGTCATTTCAGTGCTCTGGTCCCGTGAAAGGGGGTTGTGCTGAGAACTGGGGTATTTAGTTTGTGATGGTTTAGGAATTGTTATCCTGAGACATCTCTCTGTCACACCAGACAGAGTTATTCTCCCTTTCTGGACACTTTTGGCTTTCTGATAACTCACTATAGTGTGTGTGTGTGTGTGTGTGTGTGTGTGCAGAAAGGTGTTTTTAATATAGTTTAATTCGAGAGCTATTCCTTAGTCACCTACTATGATTAAGACACTGTTTCGGGCACTGCAGGGATTTGGAGTGAGGCATAGAGACGGTGGACTTGAGTTAATATTAAAGTGGGGTGAGGAGATGGGACCCACTGTTAGTTCACATAATAGCATTTACTTCAGTGGATCACCAATATAGATTTGCCATGACACAGGGCTTTAGTCTTCCTTAAATATTATGCCTCATTTGAACAGAAACATTTTACAGGGAAAGATTCATTAGTCTTTTTTCTCTTCCTGTGAATAAATCCACCAAAATTGATCTAATATGGTTTAAATTTTCAACATATTTCATTGTTTTCTTTTAAACCTATAAACCAAGGCAAATAAAAGTCACTTCCCCCAAGCCTTTTACGACTTACTTCATACCCTCAAGTTTATCTCCTTTCATGTTCTGGTGCAACCAGATATTTTTATTTTAAGACAAAACTACTCACTCTCCTTAGGCCCTCTTTTTTTGTGTGTACAGTTAATCTTAGTCTGTCCTGACCATACCTAAAATTCCTCTTCTGATTTCCCTTCACAAACCTTCTACAACTTGCTTTTGCATTCAGGTTTTGTCCCAAGCCATTTCCTTCCAAACAACCTTCTCATTTAGGACAAAATTACCTTCTCTTACTTTTAACAAAATGAATTCTCACTCCTTAAATCTTTCTTACATATCTCCTACTCTACTACATACAGGGTTGCTTTCATCATTTTATCAGCCTTACAGTTAGCAGAATTTTGTACTCTCAGAAAAATCTTAATCTCTAGTGATGGCTAAGTGTTAACCAATTGTGAACAGTTACAACAGAATTCTTTAGATGGCAAATTATGAATCAGTTAAGCACAAAACATGTTTACCAACAGATTTAAATATTTTTAGTTTCTGCAGTAGGAAGTCAAAGGCACAAACCTAGTTCCAGTAATTAATGCTTTAGCATTTTATCCCATTTGTTTAGGACCTAGATGTCCATAATTTAGTTCCATTTGTCATCCAAGCAAAACTTTAAAGTTTCAGGTTACCAAAGACTTTGAAAACTACTTTAACAATTACCCATTAAAACTTTGAGACAGACAATTAACCATCAGTTTTAGTCATCTCTTTGCTAACAGATTTTAACAAATAACATGAGCTTATTTGACCTTCAGTAAACTTTGAAAGAATAAAAGCTTCATATTTACAGCTGTAACTTCAAAGACATGTTTATCTTAATTAAACCAGCAAACTTAACTTAGTTTAAATACTGATTTACGTTCCACCTGGGCCCACTCCACTTCGAATGTTAACCTGAGACACGGGTGGGAAGTTCTGGAGTGGGGGGGTGTTAGGTCCAGGGGGTGCTCTTCTTGCTCCTTGACAGAGAAGAAGCCATGGTGCAGGAAGCACCGAGGATGGTCTAGAGGACAGTTATGCAGGCTGCACCCAAGTTGGTACAGAAACAAAAGAAGGGGGAGACAGAAGAACAAAGTGCTGCCAGAAGGCAGAGAAAGGATTTCCAGTTTTAGAGCTCATCAGCCCCAACAGAGGAGCAGATGCCATGCTTTCCCGCCAGCAAGGAGGGAGGGATTAGGCAGTCCATATCGGGCCAGAGAAGACAGGGAACTTCCCTGAAACAAAGAGAGTTTCGGCAGCTGCTTGAGAATATTTCTTAAAGTCTCTGTCTCGAGTTAGACTAACCACAGTTGGCTCCAGTTATAACCATTAACACAAAAATGAGTGAGGGAGAAGCCCCACATCTATTAGGAGGAATGAAGAGATAAAAGTCAGAGTTCCCTTACTCTCTGCTTGCCCCATTTCTTCAAACACAACAAACAACACAACAGACAACAAAAAGATAAGACAAAGACAACCGCAGACCCAGTGGCCCTTCCTCGACCAGATATGAAGTCTAAGGGTGTGCAAGATATAATCCCAACTCAAAAACACAACCTGCCGCTGGTGGGGATTTTCTTGGTCCCCTGAATGCCTAGGGGGACTCGAAACCCTGGTGACCCACCTAGGGGGACTTGAACCCCCGGCAGGTCCTTGACCGCCTAGGGGGATTCAAACCCCCGGCAGGTCCCCTGACCGCCTAAGGGGATTTGAACCCCCTGGCAGGTCCTTGACCACCGAAGGGGATTTGAAACCCCTGTGACTGCCCATGGGGACTTGAACCCCCGATCGGTCCCCTGGTGATCTACCAGTGGAGGGATGGGGCATCCCCGCATCCACTCCAGCCCTGGGGAGCAATACTGTGTCCAGTTTCTCCCCAGTGGGCCATACCCCTGGAGCTCCGCAACCAGACAGACAGACAGGATCTTACCTCCGGAGGCTTTTCTCAGAAATTGTGATGCTGGCTCAGTTCTTGTCATTTAATCCCGGATGAGCCCCCAATGTTAGGTCCATTATTAAACAAAATGAGATTGAGACAAAGTGAAAGTTATTTAAAGCTTTATTTTATGATAAGTATTAGAAGTTAGACTGATCGGCCAGGGCTGTCTCCGAAGAGAGCAACCACTCCCAGCTTACAGGCTCAAGAATCAACTGACTGGTCAGGGTCGCCTCTGAAGAGAGCGATCTCTCCCCATCTTACAGACTCAAGAATTGACTGACTGACTGGTCAGGGCCGCCTGCCTTGGAAGAGAGTGAAGACCCCCAGTTTACAGGCTTAAGAATTGACTGACTGACTGGTCAGGGCCGCCTCCGAAGAGGGCGACCCCTCCCAGCCTCACATACTAACTTTTATAGAGCAAAAGCCTGGCCACACATAGGTGGCCAATGAGATTGTAACATTGCATAGTCATGTTAGGCCACACGCAGGTGGCCAATTGAATTACAATTTACCCTTTAGCAGCTGTTTGAACTAACCTATTACTCTGGTCAGAATTGGCACTCAAGTTTGGTGCCCAAAAGGCAGAGTTTACATTCTTTGGTGGTTAGGGAGACAATATGTGTGCTTTTTACTAATTGGATGTCTCCATCTGGCCTGACTCGTCCTTGTATTCTGGGCTCTGTTATCAGGAACTGGCCGACCGGCCTTGTATTCTGGGCTCTGTTATTAGGAACTAGCCGACCATATTTTACTGGTTTCCCAGATTTGCTTCTAAGTAAGTTTCTCGGCGAGGGTGGGGGGTGGGGGGGTGGGGGGGTGGGGGAGGGGGGCAGGGTCAGTTTAAGTTTTACTGCACAAACAACAAAATGGCTTCTAACCAAGATGGAGTTGCTCTGGCTAAATAGGCCCTTATACTCACAATGGTGAAAAAATAGAAGACAACATTTTAAGCATTTTGCTATATTAAAAGAAAGGAAGATCTCATCCACTAGGGATTTACTACATGATTTACTCACGTCTGCTGGTTTTTGTTTTGTTTTCTCCTTCTCCTTCTTTGGTGAGACTTAGGATCAATCTATAAAAAGTGAAAAATTAATAAAGGAAGTATTTTAAAGTACCTGCTCTTAGGAACAAAGCACATATGAGTGGAGCAGTTACGAGCTCTTTAAAGGGCTTGCCCTTGACTTAAAAGAGAACTTTCAAAATGGGCACCATTTCTTGGCTGATTCTTAATTATTCAGGAGCTCATTATCCAGTGGAGAATTATCTAAGTTGCCCTCTTTTTCTCCTCCTTTTATTTTTGCCTCTCATCTGATCTTTGTGTCCTTTTTATATATTAATTCCTCCATAGCTGGTAGGAAGGAGAATAAAAAGATTAATTGCAAACCTTTAGGTAGATTGGTTAGGAAAAGGCTCTGATGTTTGTGCAAAATGAGAATAATTGGCAAATTGCCTATTTGTTCTGGTTCATTATCATCGTGGGTAATGACTGATGGAAACCAATGGAACTGGGCCTGCTGGATGACTTAACATCAAGACGCAGGAGAAGGTTCTTAATGTTCATACTTTTTCTTTGTTTTATACATTGTTCCAATAGCCTGTATCATATAATGATTTTGTAAAGTCTTTATGCTTTTTTTAGTACACTATTTAAATGTTGGAGTCTAAAATAAATAAGCTGGGTTAACATGGTTATAGCTGCAAGGATACATGCTGTGAGATGCTTCCAGAAATCCGTAAGTAAAATATGAGTATTTTGGCTCTAATGCACCTTAGCCAATCAGAGTTTATGGCAGCTGTCATTTAATATTAGTGGCCTATATTTAAAAGATGAATACTTTAAAATGAATGTGTTTATGGTTCCTTCTCTTAAGATAACTCATTTGGCTGGCCAGCAGGTGGTTTTTGTTAGGATCTGTTCTAGAATATAAATGGGAAGTGGTCTTCCAAGGTATTTCTTTCTTCAGCTCTTTTAAAAAAGTAATGTTGGCAAGGGATAATAAGATAAAATGTCTATTGGATCCCTGAACCCATTTTCTTCTTCTTCTTCTTCTTTTTTTTTTTTTTTTAAGATTTTATTTATTTGAGAGAAGGAGAGCGAGTGCAAGTGCACAAGTAGGCAGGCGGAGCAGGAGGCAGAGGGAGAGGAGAGGCAGGCTCCCCACTGAGCAGAGAGCCTGACATGGGACTCCATCCAGGGACCCTGGGATCATGACCAGAGCTGAAGGCAGACGCTTAACCCACTGAGCCACCCAGGTGTTCCTCCCTGAACCCACTTTCTATGAGTTCATGGAAGTGTATAAATGTGAAGCTGGGGAGTGTTCCTTAGAACTGAGAAGATTACTGTGCATGCTTTTGGCTTCATGAAGGCAGCACATCCACAACACCTTTCCCAGAACCACAGCAATCAAGTCAGAAGCTTCTCTTTCTTATATTCAAAAACACTATCAAAATGATTGATATAATTTGAATGAGTATTTTCAGATAAGAGACATACATGAAAATTCTGACCTCTGGATAAAATTTTTTTTTAATTTTTTTTTAAAATTTCTTTTCAGCGTAACAGTATTCATTGTTTTTGCACCACACCCAGTGCTCCATGCAATATGTGCCCTCCTTAATACCCACTACCTGGATCCCCTAAACTCCCACCCCCCACCCCTTCAAAACTCCTCAGGTTGTTTTTCAGAGTCCATAGTCTCTCATGGTTCACCTCCCCTTCCAATTTCCCTCAAATCCCTTCTCCTCTCCATCTCCCCATGTCTGGATAAAATTTTATAAAGCCCTTTTATCTCTTGTCTTACCTCCTTTACTAGCTCCTTATATAGATTGCAGTCACCAACACCCTAAGATGTTCTCTGCCATTTTGGCATCTAAATATCTCAGAGATTGTTTGGATAAAGACATTTTAGAAATAAACTTTAGGCATGGAATTTTGAAAACACATATGAAATATACACAATTACAATGAAAGATTAAACAGAAATCTCTGAATGTTTCACATAAGGATTAAAGAATTTATTAAAGTCAATTAACCCCAAAGGGAAAGGCTATAAAATAAAACCAAAAGACAGACCAAAAGAATTATGATTTTTCCTTGTGGAGGAATGATTGACTTGGCACCCCATACTGTTCCCTAAGAATTTAAGATGGTATTTGGATGGTTGTGCTGGTTTTGTACTTTATACTGGGGATGTGTTGGGCAATGATTCCAAGGGTGATGATTGAGTAGAGAAGTTACTTTCAAATTACCTCTGGAACAAACTTACTTGAATTTCAAACTCATCCCTTCATTTCTGATGTGACAGCACCATGTTTATCTCCCACATGTATCGCAAATTTTCTATATTTAAATTTCTTGATCTTCCCCTAGAAATATGCTTCTCTTCTGGTTTTCATAAGTAAATAATGCCTATATCTTCTTAGAAACTTGGGAGCCACCTTTGACGACTCTCTCCACTCTTAGCGTATCATCAATTCACCTTGATTGCACTTTCAAAGTGTGTCTTTTTTAAAAAGGTTTTTATTTAAATTCCAGTTAGTTAACATGCAGTGTAATATTAGTTTCAGGTGTTATAGTGATTCAACATTTCTGTACAAGACCTGGTGCTCATCACAAGTGCACTTCTTAATCCCCATCACCTATTTAACCCATCACTCCAAAGTGTACCTCTTTACTCCCCCAACATCCCAACCCCACCACCTGAGCCTGGACTTCTGCAGTAACCTCCTAAGTGATTTTATAACTTCCATGTTTTACTTTTTTTATTTAATGAAGTTTTGTCTTTTAAAATGTACAGTTGGTGGGATCTGTTCATGCATCTTCCCTGCAGCTGAGGCGTCTCTACCCTTGACGTTTCTGGTGTAAATAACTTGAGCTCTGTGCTTTGAAACCAGTTTAATAAGTCCTTTACTAAGGAGCTCCTGAAGGTCTGCCCTGGCCAGAGGACCTTGAATCCTTCGTCTCTCAGAAACAAAGCTAGGGTTATGAGCTTGAGTTGGGAATTTCCTTGTAGAGTTTTGTTGCTTTGTTAAACAAGACCAGGTTATTGAGCTTGTCCCCAACTTTGCCTTTGGACCACTTCTTCTTTTGACCTTGCTCCCAGATTTGTTCACTGGGTCTTTGTCTTTTTGGCTTTGGCTTTCTGTCATATTTCTTCTTCTTGTTGCCTTTGGGTGACATTGTGAAGCTCAGAGAGTAGTGGCCACCCCTGCAACCCTGCTAAGACATCAGACAAAAAGAAAGCTAACTTCCCTGTTTTTCTTTCTTCAAACTCTTTTCCACACAATGGTTAGAACTGGGATAAGCCATACCACTGTAATGTGGTATCCCCAAAATAGAGTGTTTCAACCAAGGTAGACATTTAATTCTCTCTTAAGTAATATTTAATCTAAGTGGGGGTTTTCAGCTAATGGTCTGTTCTACTATTGTCAAAACATGGTTTCTATTTTGGGCCATAGACTCCACTTGTTATTATCTTCCAGCAGCAGGTAGGAGGGAGAGGTCCAGGGGAACATATACCTTGTTCTTTTTGGAGACTGCCTAGAAGCTTGGAGCATTTATATAACTTCCTGATGGTCACACAACTATTTGATGACAGAGCTGATGGATCTGAGGTTTGTGTGACTCCGAAGCCACGATATCACTCTTATGGGGAAAGAAAACCTATAGCTGTTGCCCTCCAAATTAACATTGAACCTATTAAAATTCATATTTTGAAATAATTATGTAAAGTTTTAATTATTTAGAGTATGACACTATTAAGAGTGAAGATAAATAGAAGTAATAATATTTGAAAAGTTTATCTGTGGATAATAGGAAACAAATATATCGCCACTATAAGGGAAAAATACTCACCTTCTACTGATGGTATTGGAAACAGAGGTGAGAAAGAGAGTCTCTCTTGTGGGAGTTCTTACCTGTGTGGAGCAAAGTCCTCAATAAAATAAAAAACGTAATTTTCAATTCCATTTCTTGGTTATAGTCATTGAATAGTTCTAGTAGAGAGGTGTTATAAAGTGTAAGTGGCTCCTCTCTCAAGTTAACATCAAGTAGAGAATAGGGGAAGTCAGACCTCAGGATACCTAAAGCTATGGCCTTAACCCTGATGCTGATCCCTGGCTACGTCCATGCCTGATATCAGAACTCTGGGGATGGGCCCTATATTGGTTCACTAGAACTGCTGTGACAAAGTGTCACAGTGTAGGTGGCTCACAGCTATTTTTTTATTTTCTATGATTTCATCTTCTCGTGATCCTGGAGGCCAGAAGTCAGAGATCAAGGTGTCTGAGGGCTGGTTTTTCCTGAGGCCTCTCTTCTTGGCTTGTAGATGGTAGTTCTTCTTTCCTGCTCCTTCCCATGGTCTTCCTTCTGTACCTGTCTGTACTTAATCTCCTCTTCTTCACTTTCTTCCCTATTTTTATAAGGATGAGGGCCCACCCCCGTGACCTCATTTTACCTCTTTAAAGAACCCATATCCAAGTACAGTCACATCTGAGGTACTAGGTATAGGACTGCAACGCATGAATTTTGAAGAAACACAATTCTGCTCATAACAAGAGCAAAGAATCATTGCTTTTAAGCCCTGCCCACAGGTGGTCCTGTGTAGGATTCTCAAACCTTTAGAATCACCTGAGTAGTTTTAAAAAAGTGAAAAACAGGGCACCTGGAGGGCTCAGTCATTAAGCATCTGCTTTTGGCTCAGGTCATGGACCCAGGGTCCTGGGATCAAGCCCCATGTCAGGCTCCCTGCTCAGTGGAAAGCCTGCTTCTCCCCCACTCCCCCTGCTTGTGTTCCCTCTTGCTGTGTCTATCTCTGTCAAATAAATAAATAAAATCTTTAAAAAAAGGAGAAGTAAAAAACACCAATACTTGGGCATCGCCCTCAGAGGTTTGATTTGATCTGTGTGGGACGGGGTATTAGTTTCTAAAAGCTTCCTGGTAACTTAAATGTGTGGCTGGGCTTTGAACACCACTGTCCTAATGGTTATATTTCTTAATTGTGAAAGCATATTTCTTATCTTTCTCTAAATTTTCTTTTTGAAAATTCATTAAGAAACACAGCTCCTTTTTAATGAAAGATGTGTATTCAACAAAGTAATATTCAGGTCTAAAAAAATAGCTAAATACTTCTAAGGTGGTATAGTTTCAAATGTCAAGCATGGGTTTTGCAATATGCATTAGGCTTGCTGTGTTTTTCTGCTTAATGAAAATAAACCAAAGAAACTTGGGCATATCCCTCAGAAAGCCAATGAATTTAGGTAACTGACACTTTAATGATTAAGGTGACTAAAATGTCATACCTTTTAGTGAGGAATTTTTAAAAAATGTAACTTTGTTTGACTCTATTCTTTTTTAGTTCACAGAATTTCCCTTTTAGCAAATGGAAAGTTCATTTAAATTTTTTTTTATTATTGCACTATAGTTGACATACAATGTTATATTAGTTTCAGGTGCACAACATCGTGATTTGACACTTCTCTACATTGCTCATTGCTCACCACGGTAAGTGTAGTCACTATCACCATACAGCATTATTAAAATATTATCGACTAGATTCCCAATGCTGTATTTTTTTCATCTCTGTGACTTATTTATTTTATAACTGGAAGTTTGTACCTCTTATTCACTTTTTCCTATTCCTAGTGAGGAAATTTCTTGATTAAAGAAATGTTTTTTGGCTTTCAGAAGGAGGCTAGATTTTTCTTTCCAGATGATATCAAAATCTGATAGAAATTCATTGATTTAATTAGGCCTATTTCTGTGTTTTGAAGTGAAGCCACTTCTCTGGCATTTTTCATTACAGCTTGACAACAGCTGGCTGCTTCCCAGAATTATTTTATGAAGTCATGGATCAGCTGCTTTTGTAACTTGCTTTAATTGATTATGTGTACATTACTTCACTCTCTGGGCTTAAAAGAAGACTGCACTTGAGTGAGGAAACAGTTGATAATTGATAAAAGACCATTTCTATTATGCTATGTTACACTATGTTTCCCATTGTGCCTTAATAATATATTTTAGTTTCAGTTTTTTTGAAAGTTGCTTTTAAATAATGTAATTTCTATTTTGACTGAATTATGTAACTTTAGAAGCAGTATTTAAGATCACAAAAAACATTTGAACTATAGGAAATACTGTTCTAGTAGTGTAGTTGGTTTTTATTTGTCCTTTCTCTTTGATGATTTCTGACAGAGATCTGAGGAAGTGAGCTTTTTTTTCCCCTTAAGGATTTTATTTATTTATTTGAGGGAGAGAGAAAGCATGAGCAGGGGGGAGGCAGAGGCAGAGGGAGAAGCAGACTCCCCACAGAGAAGGGAGCCCGATGTAGGACTTGATCTCAGGACCCTGAGCCAGATGCTTAACCATCTGAGCCACCCAGGCATTCCAGAAAGTGAGCTTATAAGTAAAACCAAACAACAAGAAAAAACTCCAACTATTATTACAAGTGTGCAGTACATAGTCACTTCCTAAAATTGTGGGGTTCCCATGTCTTGCTGGAACTATAAGAATTCCAAGGGCTGACATTAAACTAGACCTAAGTATATCAATAAGCATAGATACCTCAGTTAAGAACACTTAAGAGTGCAGAAATTCACTAGCACAGACCCCAAACTGGGGAACAAAATAATATGTTTTTCTTTTATTCAAACTGAGGCCTGACCTGGGACGCAAGCGTCCACATAGAGTGAGGCAGTGCTTTTCCCAATGAAAGGTGCTACTTTTGGTTAAAAATTGATTGAATAAAGAAGAATGAGAAATGAGGTTTTGCGTTTCAGTTTGAATCATTTTTCCCATGGAACCAGGAGTGGAGATTTGGTCAGCAACTCAATGCTACTGTAATTCTCAGTTATTGTGTGGATTGTTAGCCCTCACAGTTCTGTTTTCCCTCTCTCTGCCTTTTGCTGATGGAGGAAATAGCAAAACCTCATAGATATGGCTCCTGGCAAACATTACAGTTTGGCTTCCCTCATGCCTTTAATATTGTTTTATCTGTATCTTGGGGATCACCATCCATTGGCTTCAGACTGAACTACTCAAAAAGATGTCTTGGGAAGCCTTTAAAATTGATCCTTCAGTTTTATCCTGGACTTACTGAATCAGACTTTCTGAGGATGAGAATGTGGAATCTTTGTTTTTTTTTTTTTTTAAGCCAACTGAAATTTATTTTTATTTTTGAAAAGCTAATCATTTTATTTTACAGCTTTTAAAAGCATTCTTCCTTAAAATTTAAATTCTTCTTAATCTTGGTAAACAATAAAATATATAAAAACATTAGTATATAGTAGGAATCTTTGTTTGACCCTCTCCTGGTGATTCTTGGTGTGGCCAGTTTTTCGATGGTCCAGGAATGGTCTCTGGGGACTTGTGCTCTGTTCTTGCAGAATGACTGTTCTCAATTCCTTTCACTCCTCTACGTTTCCAGTCCTAACTTCGGCCTCAGAAGATGACTGGGTTCTTCCTTTCATTCGAAAGTAAGACCATTCTAAAACTATCCCTCATGTTCCCTTTTGTTTACCTCAGAAACATGTCTCTAGTTATCATCTTGCTTTGAATTTCACAGAAAAGGGCTCCCTGATCAAAAAGTAAACTCTACTTTCTTTTCAGTTTATCCATTATCATCTTTTTTTTTTTTTAAGATTTTATTAAAAATTTTTTTTTTTTGAGAGAGAGGGAGGATGGGGGGGGCGGGGCAAAGGAAGAGGGACAAGTAAAATGCCTGTTGAGCAGGGAGCCAAAAGCCAGTCTCAATCCTAGGAGCTTGAGATCATGACCTGAACTGAAATCAAACCTTTAACTGACTGAGCCACCCAGGTGCCCCTATCCATTTTCATCTTTAATTTCCCTTCACACCACCATCTAACTTTTTTTTCTTCCTTCCTTCTTTCATTCCTTCCTTCCTCTCTCTCTCTCTTTTTTCCTTCCCTCCCTCCCTTCCTTCCTTAATTGCATCACTTCTCTTTGCCTTTGCACAACACAGATTTCCCCTATCTGGAAAATTCTCCCCTCCCCCCCTAATCCCTGATACTATTGAGTTTCTCAGTCTTTTCCCCACCAAAATTTCAGAAAGAATAATGTATTTCTTCCTTGCCACTAAGCTTCGGGACTCCTGTTTTTATCACTCTAACCCCCCCACCAGTAATTTCCTCTAATTATGAAATCAATTTTCTTTTCTAGAAGTTAGAGTGACATTTCAAAGCAGGAAATAGAAAGTATGAAGAAAACTATAAAAAGAACATTTTTTTTCTATCTTCTTTAGAAAATGAAATTGGAAATTCAAAAAGGATAAATAAATTTTATCTATTATGACCATTTGATGAGTGAGCATGGTTGTCCCAATAAAGATTCTGGCTTCCCCCAAAAGATAAGGTTGGAAGATAAATCTGTCCTAATTTATCCTTGACATAGTCATCACAAATAATCTTGTATAATGATCCATAACTAAGGCTTTGACTACAGTACCTGATAATGGATACTCAGATAGTTTACTGCAAGGTGTTTTAAACAGATCTGTCCTCATTTGGATTTGTCTTGTTACAATGCAGGAATCCCATTATTACTGGAATATCAGAAAATTGCCACATTCTCTGGAGTTGCCCATAATTTATAAACTATTTTATTTTTCTTTATTGCTTTATTTCTTATTTAAATTTAAAAAATATGGTGACAGTATGAAAATTATTAAGTCAAATATTTTTATAGAGCATATGACAAAAACAATATTCTTTTTTCTCTTCTCTTACTACCTTGTTTCACTTACTGGAAGAACCACTTCCATGTGTTTAGATATTTGTTCTGGCATTTACTTCCTTATTTGAAAATAATATACCTCTTGATTAATCATTTTTACTTTCTATTAAGCTATATGAGTATCTTTACTTACTTATACCTCTTCTTTAAGTTCAAAATCCCACACAAATTGCTCTTATTTCCAAGCATGCCCTGATTTGAAATGTGTATACTACAAAACTGCACTAAATAATTTGGTTTATGTAGTAAAGTAAAAAATTTCACTTCCTCCTTATATTTTATTATGTCTAAATTTTTAGTAACATCTTTCCCCAGTATCTTCTTATGACCGTGTCGGTGCTTTCCGCAGTTGAGTGATCTCCTATGTGACTTGACTGCATTTCTTTTATTTTTTGTTCTTCTTTTTAGCTGGAGGTAATAATTGTCTCATTTTTCCCCCTTTCATGTTCTTAGAATGCTGTGTCCTCTCCTATCCTCTAACAGTTCTGCAGAATATCTCCAGTACCGTCTTCTGTTTGCTCGGGTCCTCTGCCTCCTCCCCAGTGCGCACTGTGTTCAAAGGGCCTGAGGCACAGCTGTCACTCTGGGAGGGCCCACTGCCTCTTTCTTGTTTTCCAAATCCATGTCCTCTTCCTTTTCAGTTTATTTTTTGGTTTTGGTAAGGCATAACCTGCAGTGGCTTCTTGAAAAAGTGTGTTTGGGAAGGGAATTTTTTAAACTTTGCTTGTGTACTTCACCACAGGATGATTAGACAAGTTAGCTCGATCTTTTGTTGAGGGGCCTGCCCACCCACAAAATATCATTAATACATCATTCTTTTCTCTTAGGCAGTTTAGTTCCACCAGAGAAGGATCCTCAATCCCTTGACAAGGGAAATGCAACCTGAAGGCCTTCTCTGTGATTGTTGCACAGAGTTTCACACATTACACTCATTTCCGGCATTGGACCCTTCACTTGCCCTCTTCCGTGACTGCTGTGCCTGCGTCTGAAACCCTCGTCACTTGCTTTCTCTGGAAAATAAAACTCAGATTTCTAGTGGGTACTGAAGGTTAGAACTTGGGAGCTGTGGTGTGCTGGGGACTGTTTAACAACTAGCTCTCTAAAAAAATCAAAACAAAACAGAACTCGATTTGTAGCATTTGCCACCTTCTCCAAATATTCATCCTGCAGTCGGTTTCAAGCTCGATACAAGGTCACGGCAGACTTCACTCTTGCGAGCTGGTGCAAACCAGCTGCGGCCCACCAGTGATTGAAAGAGTCTAAAAATCCCTTCATTTTAGCAAGGGCCCTGACTTTCATCTTCCAAAGTACCCAGCATCTCCATTTCGTAAGCATTTCCAGGGGCAAATTGGCTTGCTTCTTGTAGTCATTGGCTTCACTTTTCTCCTCTCTGCTAAAATGTTCCCTCCATCTGCTTTTCATCTTCAAATGTTGGATTATAGTCACTTCTTCATTTTGCTAAAGTTGGAGTTTGTGTTTTTGTTTCCTGTCATCTTTGTGGTTTCAGAATTTTGAGAGCAGAAGGGAGCAAAAATGCCTTTATGTTGCCATCATGAAACCAAAAGTTCTACTCATTTTTCTAAATAAAAGCTAGAATTACAAAATGACACCTGTTGTTAATAATATTTTGAATAATCTTGTCTAAATCTTTGAAAAACTAACTTATAGCATAAAATTTTGAGAAGGAATTTTTGACTTTGCTACATAGACCAAATTATTCAGTGCAGCTCTGTATTATATACAATTCAGATCAGGGCATGCTTGGAAATTGCAGCAATTTGTGGTGGGATTTTGAACTTAAAAGATGTGAAAGAAGGTGGATTAGGGGAGATATAGATCAAGTCTTGAGTGACCTGTTTTGGACCCTCATAGGTCCTTTATCAGATATTGTAGCCAAAGGTAATACTGAGTTCTGGAAGGTAATTTCGGGGGGGGGGGAAATTGGGTGAGGGTGGGGATGGGGCATATCAATTCAATTTTCAGATTAGAAATACAGAATTAGAAACATACGATGTCCTTTAAAAATAAAGATTTTATTTATTTATTTGACAGAGAGAGACACATGAGAGAGGGAACACAAGCAGAGGGAGTGGGAGAGGGAGAAGCAGGCCTCCTGCTGAGTAGGGAGCCCGATGCAGGGCTTGGTCCCAGGACCCTGGGATCATGATCTGAGCCAAATGCTGACGCTTAATGACTGACTCCCCAGAAACATAGAAAATGTCCTAATGTGTACCGCTTTTAGATGTTAATATCAAAAACATTCTGTTTTCTTTTTTTTTTTTCTATTTTGAGGTCAACAATGATCTATAAGACAGGATAACATAGTGGTTAAGGCATAGAATTTTTAGTGTTTCGGTCTCAGGGTATGAATCTGCCAGATGCTAGTAGTCATGGGCTTGAGCAAGTGTCTTCATCTCTTGGTGCCTCAGTATTCTCATCTGGAAAGTTAAGATAGGATTAGAAGCTCCTCATAGGCTTGTTTTGAGGACTAAGTAAGTTAACATATTTAAGGCATTACAGTGTGTGAAGCATAGTAAATGCTTGATAAGCGGTAGTTACTGTTACTCTTGCATCTGGCATTAGTAATAACCAAAATTTGCATTGGTTACTACTTATCTACCTATTAAAATATACATCAATATACATTAATGTCACATTAAAGTCATAATGTTCACGTTTTATTGGAGTCGGTTGTTTGTGATCCAGAGTTCTCTTGTTGCTTCATCACCTTCCAATAATTTAATAGACAGAAATTCAGCACCAACTATGTACAGTTTTACTGTGCTAAATGCTGAGGTTACAGTTTTCCAAATGAACTCATTTTTTGGAGAAAAAAATAATATTAGAACCTTTTAAAATATTTTTAAAAAAGAGTTTATTTATTTATTTGTGATAGAGAGAGCATGAGCAATGGGGAGGAGCAAAAGGAGAGGGAGAAGCAGCCTTGGGGCTCAGTTCCAAGACCCTGAGATCATGACCAGAGCCAAAGGCAGAGGCTTACTTGACTGAGCCCCCCAGGTGCCCCAGAACTTTTCCTCATTCTTCACACCAAAATAAACTCCAGATGCGTCAAAGAGTTATACTTAAAAAAGAAAAATAGAGCCACAGAAATAGAGATAGGAGGTATGGGTGAATACTTCAATGTATTTGATGTACAGGAAGCTTTTCTATTTTTTGACATAAAATCAGAAACATTAAAACAAAAGATGGGTACATTTTACTAAATGAAAATTTAAAGGACATCTGGGTGGCTCAGTGCGTTAAGGCCTCTGCCTTCGGCTCAGGTCATGATCTCAGGGTCCTGGGATCGAGCCCCACATCAGGCTCTCTGCTCAGTGCGGAGCCTGCTTCGCTCTCTCCCTGCCCACCTCTCTGCCTACTTGTGATCTCTCTCTGTGTCAAATAAATAAATAAAATCTTAAAAAAATAAAAATAAAAATTCAAATTGTGACTGAGGGAGGAATCATCAAAACAAAGTCAAGAGTGAAATGCAAACTAGGAAGAATAATGACAGCATTTAGGATACATATGATACATAAATTTAATTGCCAATTAACTGGAAAATGGCAAACAGCCTAAAAGAAAACTACAAGAACAGGCCATTTACAGAAGAAGATGTTACAAATGTAAAGAGTTGCAAAGTTCTTCACTAAAATTTAAAGAAATTTAAATCAAACAAAAGATATTTTTTGTTTATTGGGAATGGTGGTGTGGGTAGAGTGGGAGGGGACTCACATTTGAACAGAAAACCATCATTTCCAGGGACCTGAGTCAAGGGAGAATATCCTTTGGGGGTGGGATTATTTTGGCTTCTGACCTGAGTGCCCAGCCCCCTCCTTATCTCTGCTTTCTTTCTCTGCCTGTTTGTTTCCTTGGAAAATGCCTCGCAGGTTACCTGAGATCTAATGAGGCTTCCAGCTGTACATTAGTCATACATAGCAGTTACTTCACTTTCATATGAGCCAAGCATGTCCAACATTTAAAATAACTGCCTTCTGAAGAGCTAGAGTTGGCTGGCGTGTGGCCATTTGGTTTGATTTTGATATTGTTTTCTGAGACCTTCTACTGTAGATCCCTGTATACATCTTCCTCAGGAGCCCTGACTCTAGAGGAAAACAAACCAAACCAAACCGTCAGAGCTTCTGGGGGAGAAAGGGACTAGACTGGTTTGTTTGTGGGCTCATTTATTCGATAAATATTTATTGAGAACTTACTATGTGCTATGTGTCAGATACTACTCTAATCATTGGGCATATAAGAGTGAACATAAGTTTCTGTAGAGCTTATTCTGGGTGGGGAGAGGGACAGACAATTCACAAAATTAAATAAACATTTCATATGGCTGCTGTGAAGAAGATAAAGTCAGGCAACAAAGAGTAGACAGGGGCCTGGGTGGCTAGTGGGTTAAGTATCTGTCTTTGGCTCAGGTCCTGATCCTGGGGTCCTGGGAGGGGTCCTGGGTTTGAGCCCTACATGGGGCTCCATGCTCAGTGGGGAGTCTGCTTCTTTCTCTCCCCACCCCCTCCTGCTCCTGCTTTTCCTCTCTCTCTCTCTCTCTCTCTCTCTCTGTCAAATAAATAAATAAATAAATAAATCTTTAAAAAAAAGAGTAGAAGTGTGGAGGTAGATAAATGTATACACATGTACACACATTACACACACACACACACGCACACACACACACACACACACAATAGTGGTTCTCAAATTTTAGTGTGCATCAGAATCACCTGTAGGACTAATGTTATTAAAACATTAAGATTGCTGTGCTCCCTCCCTTTAATAGGGGCCTGATGTGGGGCCTGGAAATTTACATTTTTAAAAAGTTGTCAGGTGTTGCTGCTGCTGCTGTAGAGATGACACCTTGAGAACTACTTGTGTATGTTATTAGGTGGTCCCAGAACGCCTCCAAAGAGGTAATATATTTGGGTGATGAGAAGGAGCCAGTGCGATGAAGATGGTCAGTGTAGGAGGTGAGGGGTGGGAGTGAAGAGCTTTCCAGGTAAAGCAGAGAAACTGTGGTTTGAAGAAAGCAGAGAGGCTCACGAGTCTAGTAATGAATGGAGGGGACAGGGGCAAGAGATGCAGTCAGAGGAAGACACGGAGAGCAGTCCTCTACTCTGAAAGCACACTTAAAAAAACCCACAATAACAACACAACAAGAAGCCACTGCTGGAGTCCGCCTCCAGAGACTTTGATTTAATTAATCTGGATGGCACTTAGGTATTTTTTTTTTAAAGATTTTATTTATTTATTTGAGAGAGAGGCAGTGAGAGAGCATGAGCGAGGAGAAAGTCAGAGGGAGAAGCAGACTCCCCGTGGAGCTAGGAGCCCGATGCGGGACTCGATCCTGGGTCTCTGGGATCATGACCTGAGCCGAAGGCAGTCGTCCAACCAACTGAGCCACCCAGGCGTCCCGGCACTTAGGTATTTTTAAAAGCTCTTTGTGTGTTTCTGTTGATAAGCCAAAACCAAGAATGATGGACACAGGCCCTTTGTAATTGTGTAAAAGTTAAGATTTTGTATCAAGTGTGACGGGAAGCCATTGAGAAGTAGAGGACATATGTGGGTTTAGTTTCTAGATGCTAGAATGGATTTTGTAAGGGATTAAGAGTGAATGAGTAGCCCAGTTAGAAAATGTTACAGTTGTCTAGGTTAAAAGTGATATTGGCTGTGTTTAGGTGGTATTGGTGGGTATGGTGAAAAATGGGATGCAGGATGGTGGATGGGATTTTAGTTAGAATAAAAGAGACTTGCTAGTGGATTGGATATGAGAAGTGAGAGAGAGGGAACATCAACTGTGTTTCTAAGGCTACCTTTCAACTGGGTGAAAGGTGACAATTAACTGTTGACACTGGGATAGAAACAGTTTTGGGGAGAAATAAGAAAGCTATTATTTTGGTTTTGTTAACTCAAAGATGCCTTTAATAAGAGTGAAGAACTGGATGAGTTTTAGGGAAAGAGAGTGGGAATGAGGGTAAACCCATGCCTTGCTCCTTTGACAGGACTGTTGTGATAGCTGGCTAGGAAAGGATTATTGTTCATGTAGATTTCACGTGCTTCTTAAAAACAGTAGCCTCTCCTCTAACTATGTGGTTTTTTAAATGGGTGAACACAATCATGGAAAGAACTTTCTAGAAAACCTGTGAGCTTGAGCTGGTGGGCATATGGTAGGCTCTCAGTAAACATTTGTTGAATTAATCAATGAATAGTGAGCGAACTGGGGACTTTTATATATCAAGCCTATTTATCATTTTGGTGGGTGATGTGTATTCAGATTACATTGTTTAGGGAATATAAATATCCGGTGGTTTCCAGTTAGATTATCATAAAATATTTAACTGGTCAAATGAATTCAAAAGGGCAGAAGGTTTTTGGTGTAAGCTGTGTTGAATTTCTTGCGATACCCAAGGAAAAGGGTTAGTAAACTGAGTCTCCTAAGACCCGTCTGGATTTCTAGTTACATGTCTCTGTCTTTTTTATTTTTCTCATGAGCCAGTGTCACCTGTGGTTTTAGCAGAATCAGATCAGATTTGGAACCTGCCTTTATAGAAAGATATCTTGTTTCTCTGTATGTCATGGTGAAGAGAGGTTTCAGGGGCAAGTGTTCCTATAAGCCAGCATGGTGCAGTGTGGAATGTGAGATCATAGGCGACTTATCTGAGATTTCAAAGATAATCAACACTTGCATATGAGTGCCTTTTCTGATGAAGCAAAAGTCAGAATTTTTTCTGAAAAGGAGGGTCAGTTCCTACAACTAGAGAGATCAGAAAAGAAGCTGAGAATGGTTGCCAGACTGTATTCAGATGCCCAAACTTGTGAATGAAATGTGGCGTCCCTCCCTAGTTCAGGCTGCCCTGTCCCTAAATCATGTAGTGGAGAGCTACTCAAACGCATTTCTCCTTATTAGTTCCATTTAGGGACAAATTATTCTGCTTCAGTCTTGCAAAATGGGAAAGAAGTTGAATCCATATCTTAACAACTATCATCTAAGTTCTGAAGGGAGGGACAAACTCTGTTTGTAAAAATAGCTTGATAATTCACTGAGGAGCACAAAGTGAAACAGGGGAACATGTTGGAGGCTCGACCCAAGGTCAAAGAGGAGAAGGGGTCAGTTGACATCCTGCCATAAGGAGGAGAGTTTGTTGCACTCTTTTCAAAGGGGTAAATTGAGAGAAGAGGGAGAAGCTTACAGATGCTGCACAGCTGGGTGAAGGGATCTGTGGAAGTAGTACAGTGGTAGGATGGCCAAAAGATAACTTAGGAAGAAATGCTCTGTGTTTAGTTTGAAATTGTTTGCTTTGCTCTTGTATATACTCCTTTTATATCTCTTTTGCAATAATTGACAAAGTCTCTTATATTCATGGAAGTTTTATGTGAGTAAAGCTTGAGTTTGGCATTGGGTCAAATGGTGGAGACAGACAAGTCTGTGAAGTGGGAGTTGAACTGACCTTGAGAATGCAAGTTCTGTCTCACCCTTACACTCTACACACCTAATGAATCCTCAGGAGTTTTGCGTAGAACTTTGGTGGGAGTCCCAAACCCCAGTTAACTCTTAAGTTGTGAAATTTTGGATAGCAAAGATGTTTTCTCTTGAAAAATCTAGGGTTCTTTTTCTTTTAAAATGATTTGGGCCCCAGGGGCTCTTCTTCAGCTTTACTAGATGTTTCAAAAACCCATGACCTTGACTCATGAGTTTTTCCACTATTTGCTTCTCCAGCTAGTGCAGTCTCCTTTGTCTGATCTCCCTTTGTCTTGGATCTGGTTCTCCTTCCCTTGCTCCTGTGGCTTTGTGCGAGATCAATTCTTCAGTTCTATACCTGGGTAGGGAACTATTGTACCCTGTCCAGCACCTGAACCTGGAAGACCTCTGATCACTCAGGAAGGAAGATTAGACATGACTAATATTCTGGGAATTGTTTACCTGAGTGTGAGTTTGGGTAAACATTTGTTTTCCAAAGATCATGTTTACCATGATCACATGGATTTAAACAGGTAAGGATTTTTGGCATATCAAATGATAGCAAGAGACCATTTCCCTTAAGAGAGGAAGAAGACAAAAAAAGATTCATTATTAGCCATCTTGTATACCCCAGAACAAGTGCCTTGAAAATATTTTGTATACTGCAAATATCAAAGTCAGAACATATGTTTTTAGAGGAAATAATAAAAAATGCTAATATGAGATAATTTAAAATATTTTAATATTTCTACTGAGTCTATTTTGCTACTTTAGAATTTGCTAAATATAAGGAGGCAGCATTGTAAGCTAGGAAAGTGGTTTATATGTGCACCCTGACCTTTTGACTTCACTCTACCGGTTGCTTAATATTCTTCTATAAAGAAATTGTTTCCAGTAATAAAATTGCATTGCAAAAACTTCTTAGGTTATCTGAGACCAAAATTAGACATCTAGAATAACAAGAAAATAATTCTTGCCTAAGGGCTGCTTTAGACAAGAGAAGCACAGTTGTGAAATCATTGTAAATGCATTTCTTCCTGTAGAATTTGCTACTTAGGAGGTTCATTGTGTTTCAGCAAGTCTAGAGGTGGGAATGGTGGAAATAGAGGCCTGAGAAGATGAAGGATATAATAGGGTACCTGACTTGAATGGTTATACATTTTATGGCCTGTGATTAAATTTGGTGAGGGTTTAGTTACAAAATGAACAAACATATATGTTTTCATACCATGCTGATTACTAATATAAAAATTGCATATAAATACCTGTAGTGGATTGCCTTTGTTGTCTATCCAGCACTATCCTCGGACTTTCTTTTGGGAACAGTGCCTCCTTACCTTTGGGAATGGCTCAAGCTTCCAGTGGGCACTGCCTTGTTCTTTTATGATTCTTTCCTGCCCTATCATTTCTCTTATCACCACTGTGGGCCACAGTGGACTGATCAGTAGTGGGCATCTGACTCAAGCTGGTACTTCCCCTGAAATTTTCAAATGAATTATGAAAAATTTCTTTTGGGCTGGGGGAATTTATAAAGTGTGAATCCTGGGAGCTTCCAATAGCTTGGTTTGCTGCCCAAAAAAGGAAACCAATCTACAGTGAAAGGATCAGACTGTGGAAAGAAGCATCTTCTTGCAGTTTGAGTGTTAATCCCTTAAAAACATAGGTACTTTAGTGTGCTTCCTATATATTTTTACTCTGCTTAAGCTGATCTAAGCTTGGTTTTTGTCGCTTACCAAAAAGAATCTTGTTGAACACACAGGCACCTTATGCAGGAAAGTTGTTTTATTAAAGGCTGCCAGTCTGACATCAAAGTAATTCTGAGATTTATAACCCTCTGAACTGGTTGGTTTTTGGGCATGACTGAGGAACATGGACTCGGGTCGGTAGGAGTCCCATTGATTAAGTGATTGATTGTCTTCTGATAAATATTTAATGGTCCACCGGTCAAGAGATCTAAAGACTAATCAGTTTCTTTTGGTTGGTAAGGACAGTTGTCCAAACTCATTCTGTCTGTGTGATGAGTGTTCATGATCAATTTACTGGGACTGATTGGACCCTATCCTGTGTCTTCTGCCTGAGTAAATAGATCCTTTCTGAAGCACGAGTTAGGACAACCTTGGAGTATACCCTTGAAGCTGTTTATTGGAAATATAGGCAAGTAGTGAAAGTTTATGTCCTATCTTAAACTTTCCCAGCTCTAAGTCCTTTCTCACTGATGAGTCAAAGAATGTGATAAACTGCTCTCTGCTGAAGTGAAATTCATTGATAGTGACTTATTTTGTTTCCCTTTCCAATTATTACTTACCTTTTAATTCACTGGAGCAAGCTACTTGTGGATTTAGGGTATGATAATAAGAGAGGGGGAGAAATGACATTTTTTTGGTGGAAGCAGCACCCAGTTTTCAGTAAGCCATTAGGTTTTTAATTCTTCCTGGTGGTGAGCCTTTCATAGAGTATGTCCCCTTTTGGTAAACAGTATTTTATATCATGTCTGTATTTCTGATGTGGATCCTACATTCTTGCTTTTAAGGGAATGAATCATATTTCCACATGGTATTATAATATGTACCATTTGTAGAGAACTACCATGTCCTAGATACTGCTAGAAACTGATAGTTTGGCTGTTGTGGACATTGCTGCTATAAACATTCGGGTTCATGTGCCCCTTCAGATCAATATGTTTGTATCTTTCGGGTAAATACCCAGTAGTGTGATTGCTGAGTCATATGGTAGCTCTATTTTCAACTTTTTGAGGAACCTCCATACTGTTTTCCAGAGTGGCTGCACCAGCTTGTATTCCCACCAACAGTGTAGGAGGGTTCCCCTCTCTCTGCATCCTTGCCAACATCTGTCATTTCCTGATGTGTTAATGTTAGCCATTCTGACTGGTGTGAGGTGGTATCTCACTGTGGTTTTGATTTGTATTTCCTTGATGACAAGTGATATGCAGCACTTTTTCATGTGTCCTTGGCATTTTGTATATCTTCTTTGGAGAAATGTTGTTCATGTCTTCTCATTTCTTGACTGGATTATTTGTTCTTTGGGTGTTGAGTTTGATGAGTTCTTTATAGATTTGGATACTAGCCCTTTATCTCATAAGACATTTGCAAATATCTTCTCTGACTCTTTCCGTCACCTTTCAGTTTTGTTGTTTCCTTGGCTTTACAAAAGATTTTTATCTTGATGAAGTCCCAATAGTTCATTTTTGCTCTTGCTTCCCTTGCCTTTGGTGATGTTTCTAGGAAGAAGTTGCTGTGGCTGAGGTCAAAGTGGTTGCTGCCTGTGTTCTCCTCAAGGATTTTGAATTCCTTTCTCACATTGAGGTCTTTCATCCATTTTGAGTCTATTTTTGTGTGTATAAGGAAATGGTCCAGTTTCATTCTTCTGCATGTGGCTGTCCAATTTGCCCAATACCACTTGTTGAAGAGACTGTCTTTTTTCCATTGGACATTCTTTCCTGCTTTGTCGAAGATTATTTGACCATAGAGTTGAGGGTCCATTTCTGGCTTCTCTATTCTCTTCCATTGATCTATGTGTCTCTTTTTGTGCCAGTACCATACTGTCTTCATGATGACAGCTTTGTAATAGAGCTTGAAGTCTGAAATTGTGATGCCACCAACTTTGGCTTTCTTTTTCAACATTCCTGTGGCTATTCGGGGTCTTTTCTGGTTCCATATAAATTTTAGGATTATTTATTCCATTTCTTCGGAAAAAGTTGGTAGTATTTTGATAGGTATTGCATTAAATGAGTAGATTGCTTTAGGTATCATAGATATTTTCACAATATTTGTTCTTCTAATCCATGAGCATGGAACGTTTTTCCATTTGTTTGTGTGTTCCCCAATTTCTTTTATGAGTACTTTATAGTTTTCTGAGTACAGATTCTTTGCCTCTTTGGTTAGGTTTATTCTTAGGTATCTTATGGTTTTGGGTGCAATTGTAAATGGGATCGACTCCTTAATTTCTCTTTCTTCTGTCTTGCTGTTGGTGTATATAAATTCAGTTGATTTCTGTGCATTGATTTGATATCCTGCCACTTTACTGAATTCCTATATGAGTCCTAGCACTTTTGGAGTGGAGTCTTCTGGGTTTTCCACATAAAGTATCATATCATCTGCAAAGAGTGAGAGTTTAACTTCTTTGCCAATTCAGATGCCTTTTATTTCTATTTGTTGTCTGACTGCTGAGGCTAGGACTTCTAGAACCCTGTTGAATATCAGTGGTGAGAGTGGACATCCCTGCCATACTCCTGACCTTAGATCTATTCTCAGTTTTTCCCCATTGAGAATGATATTCACTGTGGGTTTTTCATAGATGGCTTTGATGATATTGAGGTATGTGCCTTCTATCCTTACACTGTGAAGAGTTTTGATTAAGAAAGGATGCTGTACTTTGTCAAAGGCTTTTTCAACATCTATTGGGAGTATCATATGGTTCTTGTTCTTTCTTTAATTAATGTATTTTATCACATTGATTGATTTGCAGATGTTGAACCAAACTTGCAGCCCAGGAATAAATCCCACTTGGTCATGGTAAATAATCCTTCTAATGTACTGTTGGAGCCTATTGGCTAGTATTTTGGTGAGGATTTTTGCATCCGTGATCATCAAGGATATTGGCTCTAGTTCTCCTTTTTGATGGGGTCCTTATCTGGTTTTGGGATCAAGGTAATGCTGGCCTCATAAAATGAGTTTGGAAGTTTTCCTTCCATTTCTATTTTTTTGGAACAGTTTCAGGAGAATAGGTATTAATTCTTCTTTAAATGTTTGGTAGAATTCCCCTGGGAAGGCATCTGGCCCTGGGCTCTTGTTTGTTGGGAGATTTTTGATGACTGCTTCAATCTCCTTACTGGTAATGGGTCTGTTTAGGTTTTCTATTTCTTCCTGCTTCAGTTTTGGTAGTTTATATGTCTCTAGGAATGCATCCATTTTTTCCAGATTGCCAAATTTGCTGGTGTATAATTGCTCATAATTTGTTCCTATAGTTGTTTGCATTTCTTTGGCATTGGTTGTGATCTCTCCTCTTTCACTCATGATTGTATTAATTTGGATCCTTTCTTTATTCTTTTGGCTAAGTCTGGCCAGGGGTTTATCAATCTTATTAATTCTTTCAAAGAACCAGCTCTTAGTTTCACTGATTTGTTCTACTGTTCTTTTGGTTTCTATTTCATTGATTTCTGCTCTGATCTTTATGATTTCTCTTCTCCTGTTGGGTTTAGGCTTTCTTTGCTGTTCTTTCTCCAGCTCCTTTAGGGGTAGGGCTAGGTTGTATATTTGAGACCTTTCTTGTTTCTTGAGAAAGGCTTGTATTGCTATATACTTTCCTCTCAGTACTGCCTTTGCTATTTCCCAAAGATTCTGAACTGTTGTGCTTTCATTTTCATTGGTTTCCATGAATTTTAAAAAAATCCTCTTTAATTTCCTGGTTGATCCATTCATTCTTTAATAGGATGCTCTTGAGCCTCCATGTATTTGAGGTTTTTTTCCAACTTTCATCTTGTGGTTGAATTCTAGTTTCAAAGCATTGTTGTCTGAAAATATGCAGGGAATGATCCCAATCTTTTGGTACTGGTTGAGACCTGATTTGTGATCCAGGATGTGATCTATTCTGGAGAAAGTTCTATGTGCACTAGAGAAGAATGTGTATTCTGTTTCTTTGTGATGGAATGTTCTGAATAGATCTGTGATGTCCATCTGGTCCAGTGTGTCATTTAAAGCCTTTATTTCCTTGTTGATCTTTTGCTTAGATGATCTCTCCATTTCAGTGAGGGGGGTGTTAAAGTCCCCTACTGATGTGTTTCTTTGATTCTGTTATTAACTGGTTTATATAATTGTCTGCTCCCATGTTAGGGGCATAGATATTTAAAATTGTTAGGTCTTCTTGTTGGACAGACCCTTTAAGTATGATATAGTGTCCTTCCTCATCTCTTATTGTAGTCTTTGGCTTAAAATCTAATTTGTCTGATGTAAGGGTTGCCACTCCAGCTTTCTTTTGATGTCCATTAGCATGGCAAATTGTTTTGCATCCCCTCACCTTAAATATGGAGGTGTCTTTGGATCTAAAATAAATTTCTTGTAGACTGCATATTGATGGGTCTTTTTTTTTTTTTTAATCCATTCTGATATCCTATGTCTTTTGTTTGGGGCATTTAGCCCATTTATATTCAGGGTAATTTTTTTTTTTTTTTTAGATTTTATTTATTTACTTGACAGAGAGAGATAGATCACAAGTAGGCAGAGAGGCAGGTAGAGAGAGGGGGAAGGAGACTCCCTGCTGAGCAGAGAGCCCAATGGGGGGCTCGATCCCAGGACCCTGAGATTATGACCTGAGCTGAAGGCAGAGGCTTAACTCACTGAGCCACCCAGGCGCCCCTCAGGGTAACAATTGAAAGACAAGTATTTAGTGCCATTGTGTTGCCTGTAAGGTGACTGTTACTAAATATTGTCTCTGTTCCTTTCTGGTCTAATACTTTTAGGCTCTTTCTTTGCTTAGAGGACCCCTTTCAATATTTCCTGTAGGGCTGGTTTGGTGTTGCATATTCTTTTAGTTTTTGTTTATCCTGGAAGCTTTTTAATCTCTCCTTCTATTTTCAATGACAGCCTAGCTGGATATAGTATTCTTGGCTGCATATTTTCCTCATTTAGTGCTCTGAATATATCATGCCAGCCCTTTCTGGACTGCCAGGTTTCTGTGGATAGGTCTGTTGCCAATCTAACATTTCTAACTGTTGTATGTTATACACCTCTTGTCCCAAGCTGCTTTCAGGATTTTCTCTTTGTCACTGAGACTTGTAAGTTTTACTATTAGATGATGGGGTGTGGACCTCTTTTTATTGATTTTTGACAGGGGTTCTCTGTGCCTTCTGGATTTTGATACTTTTTCCCTTTGCCAAATTAGGGAAATTCTCTGTTATAATTTGCTCCAAGCTACCTTCTGTACCTCTCTCTGTCTTTCTTTTTCTTCTGGGATCCCAAGTATTCTAGTGTTGTTTCATCTTATGATATCACCCTTCTCTTGAATTCTCCCCTCATGGTCCAGTAGTTGTTTGTCTCTCTTTTGCTCAGCTTCTTTATTCTCTATCATTTGGTCTTCTATATCATTAATTCTCTCTTCTGCTTCATTTTTCCTAGCAGTAAGTACCTCTGTTTTTTAGTGAACCTCATTAATAGTTTTTTTTTTAAATTTCAACTTGGTTAGATTTTAGTTCTTTTATTTCTCCAGAAAGGGATTCTCTAATATATCCCATGCTTTTTTTGAGCCCACCTAGCACCTTGATAATCATCATCCTGAGCTCTATTTCTGACATATTACTAATGTCTCTATTGATTAGGTCCCTAGCCGTTGGTACTGCCTTTTTGATCTTTTTTTTTTTTTTGTGGTGAGTTTTTCTGCTTTGTCATTTTGTCCAGGTAAGAATAGATGAATGAGAGAACAACATACTAAAAGAGTATCAACAACCCCAGAAAAATATACACTTTCCATATCAGAAGAGATCCGAAACTTGGGGGGAGAAATAAGGGGGAAGAAAGAGAAAAAAAATATTAGACTGGCAAATAGAACAGAGCCACATATTTGATTTTGGGTGTATTTTGGTCTGTTAGAAGAAACTACCTCCCAAGATTTTAAAGAAAGAAAAACTTGTATATACACAAAAATAAGGGTAAACATGTCGAAGGGATGGAATATGAGTGTAAAGATGAAAAGTAAAAAAATATTCTAAAAAAGGAATTGATAAGAAGTTGTTTGAAAAAAAGAAAAAAAGAGGAAAGAATATGATCAGGATCAGGCTTGAGACTAGAACAAAGTTATGTGCTAGATTTAGGGTATATTTTGATCTATTAGAAAAATTGTATCCCAAAATTTTAAAGAAAAGTAAACCTAATGTATAGAAGAAATAAGGTTAAATATAATGAAGGGATAAAATATGATTATAACAATGAACATTTTAAAAGATTTTTAAAAAGGTATTGGTAAGATTAAAATAGTTAAAAACATTAAAATAGGAAAGAGGAAGAATTAAGAAAATAGAATAAGAAAAAAAAAATTAACTTTGAAAGACTAAAGGATCATGGTGAAAAAGCCATTAATTCTATGTGTCGCTTTCCTTAGCTCTGGAGTTCTGCAGTTCTTATTGATCGGTGAACTTGATCTTGGCTGTATGTTCTTGTTGATATTCTGGGGGAGTTGCAGTGATTCTCAAATGTTTTTGCCCAATGCAGAATTGCACTGCCCTTGCTAGGGGCCAGGCTAAGTAATTTGCTTGGGAGCTTTTGTTGCCTGAACGCTTTCCATAGAGGTTTGGAGGATGGGAATGAAAATGGTGGCTTCCCAGTCTCCAGCCTGTAGGAGCTGAGAGCTTGGGGCCCCACTCCTCAGTGTGCCCTCAGAGAAAAGCAGTCAATCCCAGACCTCACCCAGCCTGTGACCAAGCGTCTCTGTCTTTGGTGCACAGCCCTGCTTGTTGTCTTCAAACCCAGCAGATTCCTGCCACACACTCCCACGCCACTCCTCTCATAAGAGTAGGAGGGGATCTCCCCAGATCTGCTGCTTGTTGGGTCCCTGCTTGAAAAGGTATTGCCTTGGATCATGGTTTAAGGTAACCCTGAGCTGAGAGCCCACTTCTTGGCTTTGTCTCTGTGGCCAGCTTCCCCGCTGTGATATCTGGGAACTTTGGCACACTGAGGCATCCCTGGTCTTTTTGTGCCCCCGTGGGTCCTGAGACCACACTGTCCCGGCGAGGGCTCCACCCCTTGCTTAGCCTCTTGGAGCGATATCCCTCAGTGGAGTAGACTTCTAAAAGTTCTGATTTTGTGCTCTGCTGCTCTACTGCTTGCCAGGAGCCGAGACCTACCCCTGTGGTCTATCTTCCTGTTGCTTCAGATTCTGAAGAAGAATTCCTTTTGCTCTCCATGTCCTACCTTCTGGAAAGTGGTCCACTTTCTGTTCCTAGAATTGCTGCTCTTCTCTTCTATCTCCTGTTGAGTTTGTAGGTGTTCAGAATGGTTAGATAACTATCTAGCTGAACTCCTGGGACCTGATGATATTTCAGTCTCCTACTCCTCCACCATCTTGCTACATTTGAGAAATATCTTAAGGATTTTGGAATGGTATGTCAAGAATTACTTAGTAAAAATGGGATCAGTTTCTAATTCCTATGGGGGGGAAATATATATATATATATATATATATATATACTTTCCCCCATATCATTTTCATATATATAATGTTCATTTTCTAGGTGTATCTGCTACTTAATATCAGAATATTCTACATTTTAGGAAAAGGTACCACTTCCATTAATCTTTTCCTTCCCGTGCCTACACCCATTTCCTTAATTTAGGCATTTATCATCACTCTTTTGGATTATTGTAGGAGTCACCTTGCTTTTCTTCTGGCTCTCACCCTTTTCTAAATACAACTTTGTACCGGTTAGAGCAAACCAGGTACAATCAGATTAAAGCCTTAAGTGGCTTCCTATTGTCTAGCAAATAAAACCCAAACAATGTAGTTTAGCACTGAAGATCCTTGATGGTCAGGTGGGATTCCAGCCTTGTCCCCCATAACTTTCCCGCCAGTACTCTGTGTCCTAGTGGATTCAACTACTTGCTTTACTTGTTCTTCTGTTTTTTCCTCCACAGGCATTTGCTTGTGTTGCTTCTTTATATTTTGGCTTCCTTCCATCTTATAATCAAGTCAAGCTTGACTGCCCAGGCCTTCTCTAAAACTGCTAAATTCATTCATTCTTTCTAATTCACTTCCATTAAAGTAATCTTTCTTTCCTTTAACTCTGCTAGAATGCTGAAACTCAAACATTATGATTATTCCTTTGTGTTACTATTGTTTCTTATATACATATTCTTTTTGTTCTGTCCTTTGACTAGATTCTAATTTGTGGGGGCATAGACCATGTCTTTTGTTTTATTTTGGTTTCATTTTGTTTTTTCCTTGAACAGTACCTTGCATGGGATTGGCTTTGGCAACTGCTAGTTGAATGGGCCAGTGGATGAGGGTCTGGTAAAACCCCTTTCCCTGCTGCTTCTTTATTCTTTCTTTGATTTAGAAATCTCTCACTAACATGAAGTTGGTGAGTTTTGTGTGATACTGGGTACATGTAAATGTGTTAGTCTGCCCTTAGGCTGGTAAATTGTAACCACTGGTATTCTAGTCCTGAATCTAGTCCTCAGATTACTGATGTTCTCCTATTTCAGATCATCTCTTCTATAGGGAACAGCTACTTCACTCTTGGTCTCTCTGCCTCTGTTCAACCAGGAGACTCCCTTCTGGAGAGCTCTTCCTCCTGATTTAAGTGCTAAATGGAAGAATAACAGTTTTTATACCCAAAGCCTTATTTTGCCCATGTCCTTATTTTCTGGGGCATATTCCCTCTCTTCTAAGTCAAATCCTGCCTATCATAATTATTGACTTCTCTTATTTTTATTTTTCACCTTCAATTAATTCCTTAATTGTGCCACATAGGTTCTGCAATATATTTCCCATGTTTTAAGCTGTCCTAAAGCAGATCTGTTAGAAGACAATTTTTGACCTTCTCAAACTCAAACTCATACACAACGAGATCCAAGTTTGTATACAGTTCTCAATGATTAAAAAGACTTCCATATTTCTGCCTTCTCTCAATTTTCTCTCATATGGCTTCCCTTTACTTGCGTACTAGCTCCTGTATTTGGGTAGGTTCAGTTTATTAGCTCTAACTTCTCTCTGGTTAAGAGTTTGGTGGGATAAAAGATTAAAATACAAGTGAATTGGACTTTGAGGCATGGGGGTCACTTAAATATTCCATGAGTCCATATTATTTATAGCCTGCTCTTTAAACTATTGTATGTATATTTTTCTTTAGATAGTATGACAGTTTGTTAGTGGAAGAATTGTGGATCAAAGCCATTATATTAGTGTTAAAATTTAATTCAAGAAATAATTTATTTTGGATAAGTATAATGGAGGCTGTCTGAGCTAAGAACTGGAGAGCTAAAACATAAATAAAATAAACATTAACCCTTACAGAAATAGAGAAGAGATCAGTAGATTGCAGAAAGACCATACTACTTAAAGTATTTGTCTTCATACTACATGATGCACATATACAACAGATTCTCTGTTATGTGTTACAGTCAAATGTGGTATTCAGGCTAATCAAATGTTTTAATCTTTAAAGAGTTATTATAAATATTACACACAAATCACCAAAGTTACAAAGAATCACCAGTTACAAAGAAATCACCAGTTACAGAGAATTTGCAAAAAATGAAACACTCAGCATCTAACCACATTGATCTTTGCTATAGAAAGTAATTCAATGGGTGCCTGGGTGGCTCAGTGGGTTAAGCCTCTGCCTTTGGCTTGGGTCATGATCCCAGGGTCCTGGGATCAAGCCCCACATCAGGCTCTCTGCTCCTCGGGGAACCGGCTTCCTCCTCTTTTTCTGCCTGCCTCTCTGCCTACTTGTGAGCTCTGTCTGTCAAATAAATAAATAAAATCTTAAAAAAAAAAAAAAGAAAGTAATTCAAGATCTTAAAGTGCCACTGTGCTTATCACTATAAATATTGATTAGCATGATACTGAAATTGTGCCAAAACACCTGTGATGAGAGAGTTTAGGAGTAATTGCTGCCATTAATTAAATGCTAATTATATGTAAGTGTTTACAACATTTCTTTTTTCAATCTTCACATCATCTCTATCACTGGCCCAAGGTCACTCACATAGCTAATAAGTGGTGGGGCCGGGCTTCAAACCCAGGAAATTTGCCTCCAGAATCCATGCTTTTAAACACTAATCTATATTGCCTCTTAATTACTTCACTGTTTTCAAATTTCAGTGTGCATTAGAATAATCTTAGGGAACTTTCAAGGTGCAGATCCTGGGCTCCATCCTGGAGACCTGGATTCAATAGATCTGGAGCTAGGCCTAGTAATCTGCATATAAACAAACATCTACATGGTTCTGTAGTGCTGCATTTACACTCTGAGACATACGGTCTCAGGTTTTTATAATGTATATAGATATACATACATAGGCATATCTGTAATGTCTTCTCTCACTCCACCAGGATTACAGGTCTAGCACAGCACAGTATACTGGAATATGTTCTAGGCAGAGTTAGAACAATTCTTCCCCCCACCTGCCCTCAAATTAGCTATGTGATTGGCCAAATCATTCGTTTTAGTCAGTGTTCTTTGAGAAACAGAACCAATAGGATTTGTGTATATACATGTAGAAAAAGATTTATCATAAAGAATTGGTTTATGTGATTGTGGAGGCTGGTGAGTCCAAAATCTGTAGTGTGGGCCAGTGGGCTTGGGACCCATGAGAGCTTATGGTACAAAGTCCCACAGCAATCTTCTGGAGAATCTACCAGAAATCTTCTGGAGTCTTCTAGCTCAGGGAGGCCACTCTGTTCTTTTCAGGCCTTCAGATGATTGCATAAATCCCACCCATATTATGGAGGGCAACCTGCTTTACCCAAGATTCATGGATTTAAATGGTAATCTCATCCCAAACACCCTCCAAGTTGACACATAAAATTAACCATCATATTACTTAATTTCTCTGGGTTCTGTAGGTAAAATCTCTTCAGTAAAATCATCAGGAAATAGAACCAGGTGATCATAACTATGTAAAAGAGGCTCCAAATGGGTGACAAATGGAACACACCCTGACAGCTGATGGCTTTACTTTAACTCACCCAGAGTTGTCTTAGTGTTTTTTAAAATTTGAGTTACTGGTAGTTGCTAACAAATTTTACAAGAAAATCTGTATTTCTGTTTTCTTAAAAAAAAAAAAAAGGTTTGACAAATGTTGCATGGCCACAATATAGCTGAGTCACAGATGTCACTTTTAGGGGAATTTGCTACCTCTTTGTATTTCACTCCCTGTTTCTCACTCACTCAGTCCACGGCTTTTATTTCTGTGAGCTGCTCACAGAAAATGAGGCATTTGAGTTTTTGAACATTGCCTTCCTAGCTACTAAACATTTGTGGCAGCTCTGCCTCCCTGCTTAAAAATGACAAAGGGAGAAGTAAGATTTCTGAAACACATGAAAGCTTATACCAGGAAATCACTATTTCTTCAATGTGTGCAGTATGGTTTATCACCTCTCCCAGGGTTACCCTCTCTGGGCCTCTCAGATCACTAAGTTCTTTTGAATTAACAACAGGGATGCTTTCATATTCTCGTACACCTTCTTGGTAGGAGATGATAGAAATTGTGAAGTGTGTTCTTCAGTCACTGAATGGGGTCAACCAGATTAAAAAGATGGAGGCACATTGATGTAAAAAGAGAAAGAGAACCTGCTACTTTTGAATGGAGTTGAAATAGTTTAAGAAGCAGTTTCAAATGTGAGGGTTATCTTTCCAAAGCAAGACTGGCGTTGTAGGAAAATGGGATGGGCAGTTGTTTAATAGTAAGATTTCAAAGGTAAAATAGCCTTATAACTTCCCCAGTTGCTCTCTGAATGCTGAAATTACTTCAACCAGGACAAAGTCTTTTATTCCGTAATGGGAAAGAAAGCAGAGACCTTTGAAAATAGCAACACAGGGCCTAAGGAACAAAGTGGTGATATTAGATCCATATTGCAAATACATTTTGATGGGGGACTAGGGAAAAGATGAAACCCAGGGGCCTTGTAGGTCTGAAAGTAGTTGAGGGAAAAAGAGTACAGTAGAGAATTTACTTTACTGACTACTTAATATGGCTGGCCCGCCACATCTTTTTTGTTTTGTTTTGTTTCTTTAAGTAAACATGCCGATGGCCACTTTTTTTCTTTTTTTTGACAAAATATGTATAAATTGCCTTCAGGACCTTGAAAATTAATTCCATCAGGCATATGGTTTGCAAACATGCCCTCCTTTTCTGTGTTAAAAAATGTATTTCAGATGTATAGCCCTATAATGGTTTCTCTAGAAGTCATCCTTCATAAAAGTAATTCAGGAATGTTAGGTTCTTTGTCAGTTTCTTGGCAAACAGTATTTGATTATATATTCGTGCTCCTCCATAGGATGCACCATTTTAGAATGATTCTGGAATGTTTCCAAATTTTATTTTGGAATTCAGCATTTGGGCATCTTTATTAATCCCAATCAATAATAGTTTATAATAATCCTAAATGTGTTAGCTATAAATTGCTGCTGTATTCCATTCAGCAAGAATGTTCTTGCTGTTCCTTTTCCCAGAGTTTATATTCAAATACTGACTTTCATGTGCCAGGGGTTTTTTTCCTCTGATATTTGGATTCCTGTGGATAATTTGTAAGAATATCATCTGGAGAAAGAATGCCTAGGTTTTAATGGCTAATGTTAGATTTTCCACTTGGGAGGCATATACTTGCCTCTAGATTTTCCATTCGCAAAATTTCCTATTACTTTTTCTTTTCCTTTCTATTAATTTTGAACATATTAAGGTCATCATACTCTAGCCAGTTGCTTATTTTCATCTTGAATAGATTTGTAGTTTTCTTATTTTTAAATCCACCTAGTAGTTTCTTTCTAAATCCCTTTTCCTTAAGTCATAGAAAGAGAAATATTATACTTAGCAAAAGGTTTAGGCTTCCTATGCTGTCTTTTGAAGTAATTTTAGTAAATTACTGACTATAGCTCTTAGAAGATTGCTTATTATGCCATTCTGTTAAGAACTGTAGTCTTGTTTGGCTCAGAGACAAAATAAGCTTAGGTTCTAGGGCTGTGGAAGTTTTTTCCCTCTGACCAGGTAATAAGCTCTATATGAGAGGTGGTTTGGAAATGAAACTTCAAATCTCGAGGGGTTATTTCTGATCTTCAAGGATAGGCGATAACGGTGCTTTCTCTTGGCTCAAAGGCTGGGATACTTCCTGCCTTTTCAACTCAGGTAAATGTTGGAAAGTAGCAAGAATTATATTGTATTTTGGAAAAATAAATAGATGGAGGAAGACTGTATTTGTTGAAAGTACCCTTTCTCTTATAATTAGAAACATGAATAATTTGTATTTGAATAAGAGAAGTGATTGAATAGTGCTTGGAATTTATATGGCATAGTATATAGTCAAGTCTTTCTTTTTACGTGAGAGAAAAATAAATTTTAAGAGGCTCCATGTTCTCAAAATAGCTTGCAGATAATGCCTTTATCTCCATTCCTTTCCTCCTTCTTTTAAAGATATATGAACACAAAAGAAAAGACAGTATGGACAGGTAGGGTGCCAGTGGAAAGACCACCCAGGGGCTCCATGAGTAGACTGCTGAAATTCAGGTCACCATTTCCAGGCATTTAAAGAGAAGTAATAGACATATGGGTTGTCTGTGTTTAACCACTTGATTAATCACAGGTGGGTTATCCATGGTGGTTTTGAAATCTCCAGTTAGTTTTTTTCCTCAACTCAGAGTTCTTCTGAACCACATGTTATTCTGTGCTAATGCTCATTAATTTCTTATTCCAGGCTAGGTCTGCAAGTAGTGTCATTTGGGACAGCACCAAACTTGGAAGAGGAGGTTGCTTGGAAACTAGAGGGGCAGAGAGTTGAGCAGGTTCTGACATGCAGAATCCCAGGGAGTACTGGTCCTTGCAGCTGTGGGTAAACCTGCTCTTCTACTCTGTGGGAGAATCTCCCTTTATGTTAGAGGTTTTGTTCACTTTCTATTCACTCATTGATAACTGTCCTGAGTTTCAAAGTAACTTGGATGCTATCAGCACTCTAGGAAGGAGGATTCTTCAGTCACTATGTCAGTAGGCACAGATGTTTCTCTTTCTTCATCCAGTGAAGATCAGGGATCTAAACTTACTGGAAAAGCTAAAGATGCACTGTTTGTTCCCATTGGAACAGCAGGGTCTGCAGCAATCATTGCATATGGATTATATAAACTGAAGAGAAAGGGGAATACTAAAATGTCTGTTCACCTAATCCACATGCATGTGGCAGCCCAAGGCTTTGTTATGGGAGCAGTGACCCTTGGTATGGGCTGTTCCATGTGTAAGGAATTCTGGACAAAGCCAAACCTTAGAAGAAGAGAAGCGGTCTTGGTTTTGTTGGTGGTACTTGCTTTTTAGTTAGGTATCTCATATATTAAGTTTATATGTTTATGTTGAAAATAAACCATCTGAATGGGTCAGACAACAGCATGGTAATTTAAACATTGGCTTCCTTTCTTGCAGGCTTGATTTGCCTGGTAACAAAGTTACTAGTGACCAGTTATTTAGTTAGGTCATTCAGGGGAGTCAGATTAGCACAAAAGAAACCTGTCACTTTCAAATGTATTTGATAGTGATAATATATGCTCCTTTTTAAACTCTTCTGATAAAATTAATTATAAAGAGGACAATTTACCAATCCTTAAGTATTCCCAGATGCTTTTGATGGTATGTAGGAATCCTGTTTAACTTTTTTTCTGCCTGTTTTGCAGACTGATTGAGTATTCCAGTTTTTAGGTCTGGTTGGCTCTTGACCCTTTCAGAACAGTGCATGGAATATTATTTAATGTATTTTATTAATTGTATATTTATATGGATTTTATTTATAGATAACATATATTCACATAAATTTTATATAAATTAATATAAGTAGAAATATTTATATGTTTATATATAATTAATATTATTAATATGTTATAAGTTTCCCCACAGCTGAAAATATGTGTAATTTAAACAAAACCTAAAAAGCTGATAACAGCTGCTTGGAAGTAGTGTTTATTTCAGAATCACACTTGTAAACATGAGAATAACTTACCTCTGGATGCCAGTTAAGCTTTTTCCTGTAATTGCAGAGTTATATTTATGCTGCTGTTGTATTAGAATAATTTTTAAATGTCATCTTGAAATAGAAATGTGTATTCTAAGTACTAACGCAAAGGTAAGTGAAAAGCACTTTTTAAATGTCTGAAGTTTGTTTATTTTCTCTGTAAGAATCATAAATGTTAACAAATTACCTATAGTTGAAGTGATTAATGATCTATAAGCAAGGAGGTTTGGTCAGACATTATACTTAAACTGGTATACTCCAGAATGCTTTATTACAGTTGTGAAGTTTTCTTGTCTAACCTGAATTTACGTTCCATGGTGATGACATGGTAAATGTTGTGTTAGTAAAATAAGAGAACACACACACACACACAAAAGAAGTAACTTGGGTATCATTAGATATGTATTGACAACTGGAGTAAATTTTAAGCTGAGTAGTTAGAACTGAAATAGTCTGCTCAACGGTAGAACACTGTTTTCCATTTCCTTTGTCAATTTATTTGGGGGGTTTCTTTAGTGACTCTGATGATTTGCATACATATTCATTATCTACTTGACAGTTAAAAAGTTGGTCAGAAGAGTTATCGCTCCCTCATGATCCTAAATGAAAAGGTAAGAAACCCAGAGGAAAACTTACGTCTTCTCTCTTGGCTTATTTTTAATATTAATACAATATCAGTGTTCTGTAAATGCTGAACTTTGTAATACACGTGTACTTTGAATTATTTTGTTCCATAGAGGGAAAGGTGGGAAAAAAATTATATTCTTCTTCATGTAGCTCAAAGGGATGATCCATCAGAGCTGGAAAGATTATAGTTACCTTGGGTGACTTTCAGTTTCTCCCTTGTTCTTGTAAGGCTCACTTTCTTTCACACACTAATATTCTCTAACAGTTTCCCACTGGTGATGTGTGTCTGGCTAAGTAATTTCTAGTGAATGTAGCCATTATTGAGCTTAATTTGTCTTTCACTTATTATTCCAGTGGTATTCTATTACATCAAGATAACTTACAAGTCTAATTTACCTATGTGGATATTGCTTTTGTGCATTACATTGTGCTCTAGAATTTCAAGGCTCTGAAATTATTTTCTGCTTTTTCGGGTTTCAAAAATCAAATTGCTTTCTGTTATCTTTAATTTTCACAAGGAAATTGAATTCAGTTGGATGGACCTCTGGCCTTGGGGGAGCTAAGCCCAAATGGTTACATAAAATTCAGACTACGGAGACCCCAAGAGGCTAATCTAGAGGTCCAAGCAAGGTGAATACATAACATAGAATTATCAGAGACCTCTTAGTAATGATAATAATGAGAGCAGGTGTCATTATGGTGATACTTACTAGGTTTTGGATTCTTTATGTCTGTTATCTCAGGTAATCAATTGGGAAGGTAGGATACAGTTCAAACTCCTTTTCTTTGCATTGAAGGGCTTTTAGCGTATCATAGCAGCAACTTAGTTTTCTAGTTTTCGTTTCCATTCCTTTACTATCAATTATTGTATCTGGTCAGATGACCTATTTATGATTCCCTACAAACATACCTTGCATTTTTAAAAAAAGGTTTTATTCACACATAATTCACATAACCATGCAATTCACCTATTTAAAGTGTATATAGTTCAGTGCTTTTTAGTATATTTATACAGTTGTGCAACTGTCAGCACAATTTTAGAATATTCTCATTACCTCCTTCCCCAAAAACCCCATGCTCACTAACAGTCATTCCCTTCCTCCCCTTCACCCACCCTTCTGTAAGCTACTAATCTACTAACAGTCTCTATAGATTTGCCTGTTCTGGTCATTTCAAGTAAATGGAACCACACCATCTTTTGTGACTGGCTTCTTTCACTTAGCATGATGTTTTCAGAGTTCATCCATGCTGTAGCCATGTGTCAATACTTCTTTTTATTGCTAAATAATATTTCATTGTATGAATATAACATTTTTTATCCATTCATCAGTCGGTGAACATATAGTTTGTTTCTACATTTTGGGTATTATGAATATGCTGCTATGAATATTCATGTTCAGGTTTTTGTATGAGTACATGTTTTTATTTTTCTTTGGTATATATCTAGGAGTGTAAATCCTGGGTCATATGGTAACTCTGTGGTTAACCTTTTGAGGAAGCACTAGACTGTTTCTCACAGCAGCTACCACACTTTACATTCTCATCAGCAGTTACTGAGGATTCTAATTCCTCCACACTCTTGCCATTATTATTATCTTGCCTTGTCTTTATCTGTTTTTTTTTTTTTATTATATCCATGCTAATGGGTGTGAAATGGTATTACATGGTGGTTTTGATTTGTATTTCCCTGGTGACTAATGATGTTAAGCATCTTTCCATCAGTTTATTGATCATTTGCATATCTTCTTTGGAGAAATACTTATTCATAGCCTTTGCCTATGCTCAAAATGGATTTGTGTTTATATTTGTGTTTATATTATTGAGTTATAAGAGTTGCTTATGTATTCTAGATAATAGTCCCTAATCAGTTATGTGAGCTTCAATATTTTCTCTTCTTCTGTGAGTTGTCATTTCAGTTTCTTAATGATGAAACACACAAGTTTTAAATTTTTAATGAAATCCAATATGTCTATTTTTTCTTTTTTTTACATATGCCCCTATTATCATGTGCCCCTATTTTTACATGTGCCCCTATTAAAAAGCCATTGTCTAATCCAGGGTCATGAAGATTTATGTCTCTATTTTCTTCTAAGAACTTTATAGTTTTATCTCTTATAGTTATGTTTTTTATCTATTTTTCAATAATTTTTTTTGAGAGGGAGGGAGTGACAGACAAAGAGTGGGGAAAGGCAGAGGGAGAGAGAGTCCTAAGCAGGCTCCGCACTCAGCACAGAGCCCAACACAGAGCTTGATCTCACAACCCTGAGATCATGACCTGAGCCAAAATTGAGTTAGATGCTTAACTAACTGAGCCACCTAGGCACCCCACTAATTTTTGTGTATGGTGTGAATTAGGGGTCCAATGACATTCTTTTGCATATGGATATCCAATTGTTTCTCCACAATCTTACATTTTTGAATTTTTATTTATTCCCAGAATGCTCTTCTGTTTTCTTCTTGGCAGTTGAAATCCTTTTGAAGTCAGCTCAACTTTTGCTTCCTATAAGTCTTTTGACCACCTCAACTTAAAGTGATTTCTCTTCTTTTAACTTGTTATCTTTTCATGGGTATGTACCTTTACTCTCTGCTTAAGTAGAGCCCAAAACTATATCTTACACCCTCTGTGACCTACAAAGTATCAACTGATTAGTGAGTGTCCCTTAATGCCCTGTCAAAGTCAGTGGAAGATTGGAAAAGTAATGGGCTTTGGTCCTATAATTCTGGTGTCCTTAATAGTTTCATGTGTGACTATATTTGAATTACAGGAGGTTATCAGAGGTGTTGTAGCCATTTCATGGTGATATTCTGTAGATTCTAATAAACTTATTGACAATTATGTTAAGTATATTAACAATTATAGTATATACTACATTTTAAAGAATAATAATATTGACATTTATATAGAGCTTTCAGGATCTGGTAAATAATTGTCTAATATTTGCTTTTTCTATGAAGAATTTGGGGATAAGGTCTCTTCTCATGAAAAATTCTATGTATTATTATGAATATCTAATGTACTTTTACCTTCAGTGATTGACAGAATGAGGGACAGTTTTTGTAGCACAGTTTTTATAGATTAGTGGCTATTCTGCAAATTTTTTTTTCTGATTTATACATTGGTGACCCTGCCTTTTCCCGGTGTAACAGAGAATTGTCTGCCATTTGGTTTCTCAGTGAGGATGTGGGAATAAGGCTGTATTTCATGAGAAATTCTGTAGGTTGTTTTGCATATCTGATATGCTCCCTTTAGTGATTGATAGAATGGGATATGTCTTATGCACATATGACAAATCAGTAGGTATTCTACAAGGTATACTTATCTCTTTCTGAGGTTTATGATACTCAACCACCCACCTATGCAGACATGAGGACAGGTCTTTCATGAGTTATTCTTGGGAAGGTGGTATCCAAAAGTTCTACATTCCTTGATACCTTAAAATCCATTAATCTCACAATTCTGTAATATATAAAATATTCCTGGATACAACTAGCTCCTTTCCAAATGGCCCCGGGAGCCTATGAGAGCAAAAGAGGTCTCTCAACCAACCAGTGTCTCAATAATGTCACAAGATTTTGCCTAGGAAATTGGAATTGTCTTTTTGATACTATGTTTTCTCATTGCATTTCTTGTTCTGTTGTAGGTTTCCAGAACAGTGCATGTTAGTAATTATAGGTTTCTTCCTTCCTTGCCCCTTTTCTGAGGTACTGAAATAGTCTGGGTGATCTGATGACTGGTTCAGAGATGGCTGTTTTATTATCTCAGAATGAGTGGTTTAAAAAGACAATTTATACAAAATTACCCTCAAAGTGTATGTGTGAGTTTAGTATATATTGTACTCTGCATTTTCATAGGATGTGTGCAGTGGCAATTTGTACTCTATAATAGAGATGAGATATCTGGTTTCTCAAGGCTAGCCTCTGAGTTAATTAGGTGGAACTGTCTTCCAGATGTGTCAGATAGTTCTAGGCAAGCAGTAACTATTTATAGTTGCTTCTCCATTGGTGCCAGAAGTAAGTTTGCCTTCCCCTGAATTCCCTCAGCATTTTGTCTCTCTTGCTGCTCTCATCACGTTCTACCCCCTGTTGTAACTTAGCTCTAGCTATGTACCTTATCTCCCTGTTTCCTTTTCACATAGTTTGACTCATGATGTTCACTTAATAGATGTGGTAATCACTAGTGTTGGACAGCAAATATTCCAGCTCCAAGCTTTCTGGGCAGGCAATAGGATCATACTTCCCACCACCTTTGGCTGCATGACTCGCTTTGGCATAGAAGTAATGTATGTCACTTTCAGGAGAAAGCATTTAATACCCAGTGTTCAATTCTACTTTTCCTTCCTCTTAACTGTGATTGTGTGATGGGATGAAATCCGAGTTCTGAATGACTTCTAAGACCAGAAACCCTGCTGACCTGCAAAAGACATGTAGCTTGGGTAAGAAATGTATTTTTAATGCTTTAAATAGCTAGGATGTTGGGGTTGTTTGTACACATCATAACCTCGCCCATTCTGACAAATTCACTAGGCCTGTACTTCCGAAACAATAGCCACCAACCACGAGTGGCTATTGAACCCTTGAAATATGGCTGTCCAGTTGGAGATGTGCCATATGTATGAAACACATACTGGATTTTGAAGACTTAGTATTAAAAAAGTATGTAAAATATCCTATTAGTAATTTTTAAATGTAGTTTACATGTTGAAATGATGTTTTGGGTACAGTGGGTTAAATAAAGTATATTATTAAAATTTATTCCCTCTGTTTACTTTTTTAAAAATTATACATGTGATTGCATTATCTTTCTGTTGGCCAGTGCAGCACTCAACCATAAACTTATTAAAGGCAGGAGCTCTATCTTTCACCCTTGTTCTCCTACAACATCCCACAGTATCTGGGATATGGATATGTTAAATAAATAAAAGTTTAATGAGTGAACTATGTCTCCATTTATATTTAGTTTAACATTAATGTAATATTCACCATGAAGCTTATTTGTATTTTTGTGTTTAATAATTTCCTCTTTTAGTTCCTTTAGCTAAAGAATAAAAATGCTCAATCTTTTTAAACCATTAGAAAATTGAATACTAACTATACTTTTATGTAATGTTTGTGTTATGTTAATGTTTTAAAATGTTTCACACTGCAAAAATGCTGGAATTATGGTCATTAAATACATGGCCTAATCAAAACTTCAGCATGGTTAATCCCAATGGCCAACATTTTTTTTTAATCATTGTAAAAATAACCAAGAAGTCCCTATTTGTTTAGTCATATTGTGACCTTTATTTATTTGCCAATGTCATCCATTTTTGTAATTTATATTATTGTTTTGCTTTTTGTATGAGGCCTTATGGTACAAGTCAAAAGGAAACAGGGAACAGCAGAGCACCCTGAGGACCTTCTGCAACATCAAGTGTGGATGACTCCTCATATGAGGAGGCAGGGCTTTCGGGTTCTAGATGAATGAGACAGAAAGCAAAATAGGTGATGAAAGGAGGCCTCAAAAATAATATGTCTTGGGGTGCCTTGGTGGCTCAGTTGGTTAAACTTCTGTCTTCAGCTCAGGTCATGATCCCCAGGTTCTGGGATGGAGTCACACATCAGGGTTCCCTACTCAGCTGGGAGTCTGCTTCTCCCTTTCCCTCTGCCCCTCCCCCCAGCCCATTCTCTTTCTCTCACTCTCTTTTTCAAATAAATAAATAAAATCTTTATATAAAGAAAGTAACACATCTTTAAAAAATAGAGTGGAGCATAGGTAATATAGTCAATAGTATTGTAATAACATTGTATGGTGACAGATGGTAGCTATGCTTGTGTCGAACATAGCACAACTTAGATTTAGGTTTAAACATAGACTTGTGGAATCACTACGTTGTACACCTGAAACTAATGTAACATTGTGTGTCAACTATACTTCAGTCAACCAACAAACAAAAGAATAAGCTGAGACTTCTAGGGAAAAAAAAGGGTGGAGGAAAGATGCTAGAAAATATTATAAACACTTAGTAAATTATAGCTATTGACATAAGATTGTGAACATAGAGGGAGTTATGGAGGGACATATACTAGGCTATTCTATTGGCTCAGGAGCCATAGACGAAGGAGAGATAGATACCTCCATCAAAAGACTGTAGGATCAGCAAGGACTTATCCACAAACCAATTGATGTATAATTTGCACAAAATCCTATGTTATGTGTAAATGCATAGAAATACATATGACACAGTGGTTACCAAAATATTAATGATAATTCTCTTTCTGGGTGGTAGCTGAATTTCAGATAATTTTACTGTCTTTGTTATACATTTGACTTCTTTTCACAAATGGGTATTTTGTTTAATCAGTAAATAATCTGATCTGGCATTTTTGCACTTATGACAAAGTTTAAAGTTTGTTTAATCAGACAATAATAGAGACAATCAGAAGTTGTCTCCATTATTTGTGTTCCCTTGAAATGACTGTCAAGTTATTATACATAAAAAAGAGAATTAGAAATGTATTAAATTAATGTGTTCATTTTGGTTATCAGGGCTATTTTAAATGCACCTATTAATAGGTGTGGTAGTCTCTTCCATGAGTTAGCCTTCAATTTCCTTCCTAACTGACAAGCAAAATAGCTGGTTCAGATAATGGAAGCATCTTATCTGAAACTGGACATTTCTTCAGAAAGAAATAAAGTGCTTTTGTAAGATTATAAAGGATTTGGGAATTATGCCACAAGGGCACATGCTGAGTAATGTCAGTTTTTGAGGCAGGGTGCCAAGTTTTGTCAAAAAAAGGCAAATATGGGGTTTGTTTTGCAATATCTGGAAATTTGGAACTCTTATTTCTTGGAAAATCTTTCCAAGATAAATTCAGTGTGAAACCATTCTACTTCAAAAAACTACATATAGCAAGAGAAAAGTAAAAACAAAGTGCAACAAGATGTTAGATGAGAAAAGGAGGTTTTTCTTCCCCCAAGGAGATTGTGACCTTGTTGAATTCAATTTCACTCTGATAGCCTCATAGAAAACATCGTCGTAAGGTTAATTTTGCTGAAACTCCTGAGCAAGGGCAAAGTAAAAAAATCATCTTTCACCATCAGTTCACTTTTCTCATCTTTAAAAGTGTGCAAAAGATGAGGTGTTATGTATTCAAAAGCATTCTGAATCTCTGGAGGATTCTGAGCAAGTCATTGAAACTTTCTGAGTCTCATTTTTTCTCATTTGTCTAATATGGAGGATTTGGATGGTAAAACCTGCCATGTTTTCTCCTAGGTTTTAGTTTTTTAAAATAAAATGAAATTATTTTCATGATTTTTGACATATTTATCTACTGTTTGGTATATATCAGTAACAAAAAAATTTTTTTTATTAAGGTCTGGTTCTTCTATGATGTGAAAAGCCCTGTGGGTGAGTTTATGGCATTGCCTAGAACTATGACCGTCCCCCCAAGTCCCTTTGAGTTTTCCACACACTTTGAAAGCCTTTGCTTGGTTGCCACAAGGGTCGTGGTGGTTGATAGGATGAATCCAACCAATACGGGTTCATGTCTGTATCTACAAGATGGCTGTACAGACCTGGAGACTCAGAAATATTTACTCCATCTCCAGATAAGTATCCCTTGCCCTCAAGTCTTCTTGGAGCCATCCTGCTAATGGTGACTCTGCCTGCCTTGGGTGGGAAGTCTGCTCCGGTTCTTGAAGAAACACAGTCTGGGCCTTTATCAGGCGCAAGTCTCAGCTGCTCTGAGAGGCTTCAAGCCAAACAGTGCATGTAGGTGTGAATTATGAAGCTGTAGAAGACAGTAAGTGCGATTTGCTCTGGGACCGTTTCTCTCCACCCTTCTCCATCAGCTTTGGAGCTGGTACAAGTCAGTCTAGCAGATTTCTGAACAACTTTTGAATTGAAGATAAATTCCAGATGAACTTGAGACTTGATTGTCTGAAGTAGGGTATTTTAAGCCTGTCTGATGAGTTTACAATACTCCAATTGGAGAGAAGTTGTGCATGGTTTATTCATTAATCCTACATTTATTGAATGCCTACCGAATGCCATCTTGGTGACTACAAATATGAACAACAAAACAGGATAATGCAATAGAGAAAGACTAAGAGATATTAATTAAGGAACTAATTAAGATTAGTATAGTTTCATTGAGGAGATAGCATTTTCTCCCTGGTGAAAAGAAGGAGTCAGCCATAAAAAGGTCTGCTGTTAGGATATTTCAGGCAGAGGGACTAGCCTCTGGAAAGGTAGGATGAGTTTCATATGTTCAAAGAACAGAAAGAAGGCCATTGCGGCTAGAGTGCAATGTGTGCTGGAGAGAAAGACAGCAGTTGAGGTCACAAAGGTGTGCAGGTGTGAGGTCAGGTGAACCTTGTAGGGAAAAGTTTGAATTTCATTGTAAGAGCATTGCTAGGGTTTAAGAAGGAGAAGGACACCATCTGATTTGTGTTTCTCATGGTTCTTCTGGCTGTTCAGTGGAGAATGGATGGTTGGAAGAGTATGGAGGAGGATTAAGGAGTTAGTAATCCAGTTATTCAGGTAAGAGATGATGGCGACTCAGATGAGATTAGCGGCTATTGAAAAGGAGAGAAATGTCATGGCTTTCGTTTTAGGGTAGAGTCCATGGGGCTTGTTAATGAATGCTTTTAGGATAATAAGTAAAAGCACAAATCAAGGATGATTTCTTATGTTTGGGCTTGAATAACTGGGTGGTGGTGGTTCCATTTACTGAGGATGGGAAGACCTGGAGAGGGACTGGTTTGGAAGCATACGAAAAATTCTGTTTTTGCTGTTAAGTTTGAACGGCCAATTAGATATTGAAGGGGTGATGTCAGAGAGGTCATTTGGACCTCAGTGGAAAGACCCAGACTGGAGATTTCAATTTGGGAATCATTGGCACTGACCTAGTATAAATTTTGAAAAGTGAGATAAAATTATAAGCCAGTCCTATAATTTATCTTGAGTGTGTGCTGCTATCAGTCAGGAAAAAAAAAAAAAGATCTTTTATTGAATGATATGGTAATTATTACTTATTGCTTAGGCTTTTTGTAATAGTTGATTATCAGACAGAATAACCACATCGCTTTATCTGATAATTAGAGTTAATTTGCAAGTACTGATAATAGTCTGATTCACTGAATAAACAAAATACAGAGCACAAAGTTTTTCTCTACAATCATGTGGGTGAAGCTTCTCTTCCTGTCTGTGAAGGCCGGGGATGGCTGAATTCTTGAGAGGTTAATTCAGAATTTTCATTCTTTTTCATTGGTAAGCCATTGGCTTTCTTCTCTAATAGTATGGTGTACTTCAGGAGAAATGCTCTTGGGGAAAATTCTTACCCCTGCCCCCCTCTCCCCCTCATCTAAGCTGTACCTTTGGAAGCTCTTTGCACTGGCAGACCTAGAAGCTTGAAGCCAGGTGTGATTATAGAGATGTTTCACCTTATTGAGTCCATTGAGTTGTATGCTATGACGTGGAGTGTTTTGCATCGGTTATCTTGAAATTTCACTAATGCCCTTGCAACTTTGGCTTTCTTATTTCCATTTTAATGGCGAGTAAACAAAAGCTTAAAGTCACATGGCTAGTAAATAGCAGTTAGGATTCACATCTAGGTCTGTCTGGTTCCAAACTAATTTACACTTTTTTATTCTGCCAGGTTGTTAAGCTACCAAAATTCCCCATAGTTGCTTCTCCCAGCCCTGTTTTCCCCTATCAACACTAGCCAACTACTCAATTAGCTACCACCTACATTTCTCTTTTTTAAAAATGGTCACTGGAGATGCACATGCCTAGCCTTTGATACTTCTGATTTCTATCTATAGATTTCAGCCCCTGCCATACCTGCCTTCTTCTCAACCATGCCTCTCTTCTACATTCTAGGATTCTGTTAGTTAAGCAGACCTCACGTTCTTTAGCCTTTCACTTCAACATTTCCCTATACCCTTGCCAAAACTCAATCTTGGCCTCATTCTAAGTTTTAAGTTTCTGAGCCAAATCCATCCCTAGTGGTCACTTCTTCCACTTTCTCTGGCTCTCAGATGGAGGAGCAGGAGTCAGCAAATTTCCTGCTTCCCATCACGCCCAGACTATTGTTTGCGCACCGTCTCTCAAGAGCTTGTGTTTGAACTGTCGTCTCTCTGGTATTCCACACTTTTTCTATCTTACATTCAACTCACAACTTCTGCTTCCTTCTCATCCCACCGAGAGCCCATTTTTGCAGACTTCTTCTCTTTCTTTTAGCAGCTCAGGAGCCTAAACCCTTATCTGCTGTTCCAGTCCCTGTCTTCACAGATCTCTGGCCTCTGGACCTTAAGCAAATTTATCTGTGATACTCTTGCTCCTTGTAGGCACTGCCACACTTCTCATCTGATATGGTCTTCTCAGATTTTGGTTATGGTTCTACCTCTTCTCAATCTCCTCTCCTATTGAATCTTGGCTGTATTCTCATTGTAACAGCTGCTTGCCCCATATTTTGCCCTTACTTCTCACTCTGGCTTCACCTGCCTTCCTATCCATATGGATCTTTTGGCCCACCATTTAAACTCAGGGCTTTCTAGCTTCATGGCCTTCAGATTCTGGTTTCCATGTCTTACATTACTTGCTCTGCAAATCTGTAATTCCAAATAGACTCCACTATCTGATTTCTCTACTCCTGCTCTCACATTACTGAGCTAAAAAGAGGAAAAAGTCATAAACTTGATTTTTTTTTACAGTAAGGAAAATCTATTATAACAGTTTTGCACATAGTCAAAAGGCCCATGGTTAGTTAAATCATTGACTCATAACATCACCAAAGACCTGGGGTCTTTCCATTCTCCCCCCAACCTGTTGCACCTATTAGGTTAGCTTCAGTCTGACGGTTATCTTTATGATTATAGGACAGCTACTGCAGTTCCAAGGGCCATAGAGAAATAACACTCAGCAGAAAAATTGGTTTGATTGTTCTTGCTACAATTATCAACCCAGTTAGACTTCTGACTCCATTGCAATCTCACTGCTAATTAGCTTGCACATGTGTTCCCTACTGGGATCGTCTGAGTTTTTTCCAATCCCAATCTTATCAAGATTCAAAATTTTCTCCCTTAAGTGTTCCTATTGCTAATACCCTGTGGTCCCATTCATTCCCTCCATCTTACCTACCCCTGATAAGTGACTCTTTCTGAAGCATGGTGCTGAGTATGCTACCTTTTCCAGCCCACTTGCAGTGAATCCCTCAAGTTCAGACTCCTCTGTGTGACATTCAAGTCCATCATGACCTGGGCCTATACTACATTTTCAATCTTAACTTCCATTGCTCCTGTTCTTGTACCCAGTGAGCCAATCAGACTGAAAATTCCTGAGCATTCCTTCAATGCTCCCACTTTTTTCCACCTCTATTTTTGTTCCCTTCTTCTGAAGAGGATATCCCTTCAACTCTGCAGATGAAATTAGTACACACTTTAAGGTCTGACTCCAGTGTTACTTACTATAAAAGCTTTTCCTGATTTCTCTCATTCCAAGCAAGAAATTACAGTCTTTTCTGAATTTTGAAGTTGATTATTTTTGTCATTTTTTATTTTGTATGATTATTTTTATATACCTCCATATCAATTGGTCTGCAGCCCCAGTTTTCAATATTTCCCACTAATATTATTTGAACAGTTCTTCAAGTGTTTGGTTGTTTTAGTTGTTTAGACTTTTTTCCTGGCCTCTGATCCTGAAATCTGTTATATGCTTAGAGGACATCCGGCTTTGGGGCCCTCTGGGATTGTACACAATTTTTACTGGAAAAAGCCCAAACACTATAACAAAAATTATTCCCCTGGGTATTTAGTCAATTGATATGAGGTTGTTTGTGTCTTTTTAGATTTATTATTTAAGATTTTATTTATTTATTTGAGAGAGAGTACAAGCAGGGGGAGGAGCAGAGGGAGAAAGACAAGCAGATTACATGCTGAGTATGGAGCCCAAAGCTGGGCTTGATCCCATGACCCTGAGATCATGACCCTGAGACCACAAGCAGAGCTGAAACCAAGAGTTGGATGCTCAACCTACTGAGCCACCCAGGTGCCCCTGTCTTTTCAGTTTTAATACAGCGTTTTAACAAAAAAAAATAGCAAAAAAAGATTTAAACAAGTATCAAGTTAACATTGAGGTACCCATTTTTTTTTTTAAACATCAGTTAACTATATTGATCTTATCTTTAAAATGCATATGAAATCTGTCTCCTGTCCATTCACACTGCTGGCACCTCATTTCTGATGCTTACCAGCTCTCCCTGCCATTAGTTTCTTTCTACTGCTATCTGTCCACAGCAGAGTTGTCTCTACCCAAACAAAGCTGGTGATCCCACTCCTCTGCTTATACACACTTTCTAATTCTCTGTTGCTTCTAGAAGTAAGTCCAAATTCATCGGTGGGACTTTAAATTCTCTTTAAATTCCCACTTGCCTTCCTCATGATCTTCTGAGGCCTGAAATATACTCATTTCTTACCCTTGCCAATTCCCATTGATTGTCTAAGACCAGCTCAAATATTACCTTGTCTGTAAGACTTTTCCTGCCATCCTCAGAGAGTGGCTCCTTTTCTGTATGATTCATTCATTCATTCATTCATTCATTCTTGTCTTGAAATCCAGGTAGTGAAAAATGCTGGTATACAACATAAGCCTGTATTTTATTGTATTTTTAATTTAAATATTTCAAGTTTTTATTTAAATTTAAATTCTAGTAAGTAACATATAGTATAATGCTAGTTCCAGGAGTAAAATTTAGTGATTTGTTACTTATATAGAACACCTAGTCTTTAAATATGGACTGTATGAGGTTGTATGGGGAAAAGTACAAGAAAATGACCAAATAGAAGGATTGGATGGGATCAAATCTGAAACCCTCCTGAAGCATTAGAAAGAAATATTGTGCCTGCTTAGATGGTGGTGGAATGCAGAAAGTGGAAGAAAATAGAATAATCCCCAAATTCCTGTCTTGAGTGACATAGTAGGTCTATGAATATTCAGAGATAGGAAATAAAAGGAAAGAGCAGGCCAGGTGGGTAGTATGAGTTTAGTCTTGTTGTACCTCTAAGATTTCTAAGTGAACATGATTAAGTGTACAGTAGGATATGTGGATTAAGATCTCAGGTCAAATAAATTTCTGGGGTGTTCCAATAAGCAAAAGGCAGCTGATGTCTGGGCAGGGGGATTTCTGAACTTACTAGGCACTTGCTTTATACCTTTCTTTTGTTTCCATACCAAATTGTAACATAATTATCTGTTGATATGCCTTGGTTCCTTCATAAAGACACAGACTCATACCCATCTGGTATCCTATCACATTCTTTTGTACATAAATATTTCATTTAACGTGAGGGAATGAATATGTGAGTTCACTCAGCTGTGCCTTAATCATGAGTGATTGGAAAATATAATTAAGTCATTTAGTAAATAATTTATTGAGCACCCTCTATGTACTTGGCAGTGTCCTAGACACTGGAAATAAAGCAGCGCAAATGACATGGGACAATAAGAAAGTAAATAAACAAGATAATAACTGAGATAGCTAATACTACAGAGTTTTTATTGTGTGTCAGGCCCTGTTAATTGTTAATCCTTACAAAGTCCTTTAATGTAGGTGATAATAAGTTCTGAGGGAAATTAAACAAGGTAATACAGAAACAAGTGACTCAGAGATGGTACTTCAGTAGTTTGGTTAGAATGGTCAGAGAAAGCTCTCAGAGGTTACATCTGAGCTGAACAGTGAAAGAGCCAACCGTCAGGAAATCTGGAGGAGGGATGTTCTATGCACAGTTTAAGTAAATTAAAACCTTTTTTTTTTTTTAGTCCTAAAAGAACAAAAACCTTTTTTAAGCTTTAAAGTTGCATTCATTAGCCTTTAAATATACCACATCTCTATCCAGCTACAATCAATCAAACCAGCAGTAGTTTTTTTCTTGTATAATGTAAGGTTAGGGCAAACGGTGTTCCAATGTACATTAAATCACCCACTTAGCTCCTGTGGGTGGGGATTGGGGAATTACACCTTACCTTCCTAAGCACTAATGTACGACAAAGATCATCAGGGGAATTATATGAAAACAAATGTAGAGAAATGATTCTGATTTTAAAATAGACTAAGTTTGGAAACACTAACAAAACCGGAAAAATCGTAGAGGTATGTCTCCTTTACCTGCTCAGATTACTTTCTTAATGAGAAAGTTCTCAAGAACAAGCAGTGAGAAGCCTATTCATCTTCTCCCTCAGATATATAGGTATTTTGCAAAGAAATCATACTAACACATAACGTTTACTCCTTGTCAACCATTTAGGATGACTCTGAAGACTAGTTGTTGGAAATACCTTTTATTTTCCTTCCTGTTCTCAGATAGAAGGTTTTTTTTTTTTTTTTAGACTTTTATTTATTTATTTTTGAGAGGGAGACAGGCACAGGGAGGGGCAGACAAAGAGGAAGAGGGGAGGGAGAGGGACAAGAAGACTCTGCTGAGTGGGGAGCCAGACTTGGGGCTCAATCTCAGGGTCCTGAGCTGAAATCAAGAATCCCATGCTTAACTGACTGAGCCACTCAGGCCCTCCTTAGATAGAGTTTTTGATGAGAGCATGATGGCTAAATCTAGAGAGGACGTTCATTAAGGGCCTGAAATGTCTGTCTGGGTTCCAGAAAGGAGATTCCACTTTCCAAAATGAATTTATCTATTATAATCGGTAAAATAAATCCACACAGAAAGACCTCACAGATGAGGGGCATGATGAAAATTAGTACCTTACTATAGGAAAGAAGCTGAGGAGAGAGATTCTAGTCCAGTTGCCTCTGTTTACAAACGGGGAAAGGCCAACTCTTTCCAAAGTAACAGTCTTGAAGTAATGGGATTCTGGATAGCATTTCTTCGTAGATGTTCCAGTTTACCTAGCATTTTGCATTTATAATCTTATCTATAGATTTTGATTATTTTAACTTAAATAGGAGGCTTTGTAATATAGTTATAAATTTCAAATTTAATTATATTATTTTGTTTTAAGGAGCAATGGCTTAATTTTATGGGCAGTTTGTATTTAACTATGGGAGAGTAAAAAATGCATGCTATTCTATTTGGCTTACCAAATTAGTAAAACAATTTTTGTTTGAATTTTTATGAAGTGGTGTGCTTTTATCACTAGAATTTTCACATATATCGTATTAGTTTGGGCTGCCATAACAAAATAACATAGACTAGGTAACTTAAACAACAGAAGCTTGTTTTCTTACTGTTCTAGAGGCTGGAATTCTAAGGTTAAGGTGCTAGCAGGGTTGGTGTCTTGTGAGAGCTCTTTCTTTAGATTTCAGATGGCTGCCTTCCCTCTGTGTGCTCACATGGTCTTTGTGCATGTGGCGAGAGAGCGAGAGAGCTAGCAAGTGAGCTTTCTCTTGTCTTGTCTTCTGAGGACATTGATTATCTGGAATTGGGGCCACACCCTTATGATCTCCTTTAATCTTTACTTCCTTAACAGCTCCATCTCCAAGTATAGTTACAGTGGAGTTAGGGCTTCAACTTAGGCATTTTGGAGGAGGAACAAACTTTCAGTCCATAGCATATATAGATGTCTAAAACTGACAAAGTAAAAAGACAATGAACAGTAAGGGACCCTATATATTTCTATCTTTTTGGCTTCCTATTTTCACATTATTTCCACTTCCATTGATGCCTAAACACTTTGCAAATTTAAGTGCAAATGCCAGAGAAGATTTAGGAATTTGCTGATGGACAATAGGGAAAACTAAACTTTTAACTATCTTTAGACCTCCCTCATGAAAACACCTTAAATTCAAGAGATGAATGAATGAAGAAAATGTGGTATATACATATGATGGAATACTTTTCAGCCTTAAAAAAAAAAAAGAAATCGTGCTATTTGTGACAATATGAATGGTCCTAGTAGCCATTACACTAAATGAAATAATAGTCATAAAGGACAAATACTGCATGGTTCCACTTATATAAGGTATCTAGAATAGTTAAACTTGTAGAAGCAGAGAGTAGAATGGTGGTTACCAGGTGCTGGGGGGAAGGAGCAGTGGGGAGTTGTTATTCAATGAGTATAAAGTTTCAGTTTTACAAAATAAATACGTTCTAGAGATCTGTTGTACAACTCTAGCCTATAGGTAATAATACTGTATTGCACTTAAAAATTAGTTAAGAAGGTAGATCTCGTGTTAACTGTTCTTACCACAGTAATACTAAAAAAACTCTCCCCCGTGCTTTCTAAGAAATTAAATGTTTCCTATTTTTTAATTTCTTTCTTTCTTGTTTCTTTGGGGCTACTTGGCTAATTATTGGAATTCTCCTACAGTAGTCCAAATTTTGTTCCTAGAATTTTGTAGGTCTATAAATATAGAGACAGTCTATAGTTTATAGTCTATAGTCTATAGATCTTTAAAGTTTGAAAGCTACTGACCTTTCTGGGTAATAATCGGTTATGGGACTCTAACATGTATAAACTCTCATGTCCCACTTCATATATTAAGTGGGCCTTACCATTGTTTGCTTCCTTTTGTGAAATAAACATGAGGTAGCCTGAGCTGTTGAGAGAGTAGCTGTGACCCCGATGACTGGATACTATGGCAGATATTACAGGATACTACAAGCCAGGGTGGGAGCCTTGGCGTGATCTTGCTTCTATCCTTCGCTACAAATCAACTGACTTCTCTTAAGAAAGGAAATCCTCAACAATTTGTCAATCCAACCCTTTTAAATATCAATATTTCTCCATTAATTGTTTTATTTGTCTAAACTTTAAGGTGTGATTTTTCTTTTAGTTAAGTGGTTGCTTAATTTTAAGGAGGAAATATACAAAATCCATATACAAATTAGCCATACTTTTAAAAAAAGGTTTTATTGAGAGAGAGAGAGAGAGAGAGAGAGCGAGCACACATGGAGTAAGGGGAGAGGGAGAGGAAGAATCCCAAGCTGACTCCATGCCCAGCTTGGAGCCCAGCCCCAGGCTTGATCTCACGACCCGGAGATCATGACTTGAACTGAAATCGGGAGTCGGGATGCTCAACTGATTGAGTCATCCAGCTGCCCCACAAATTAACTGTTTTTGATAGAATGGATTTTTAGTTCATCATTTAAAAAATATTTTCCTTCCCCATTACCCTCTGTTCAAATGAGGAGGTAAGGAGGGGAGTTATTATTTGCAATGTAAATCATCTCTCAGGTTTATAAATTGCCTTGCTGAGGGGCTTCTTGCAAGACTGAACTCATTTCATTTAAAGCACAGTTACAAATATATAGGTTAATATATTTTTTCATTTATTTAAAATTTATTTAGCAATACCAGGTTGTTTGAGACTGAAATAAACATATTCTGTAAAAGACTTACTGGCACAGAACCTGGCATATGGAAAGGTTAGAATTAAAGTTAGTTGTTGTTTTTACTATTATTATCGCCAGACTGTGTTAGATAGAAAAAAGATAAAAGGACACTATTTCAAAGGGACCAAAGCCTGGTATGAGGCCTGTAGGGCTGGAGCTGGAATTACCATTGTTCTCTGAAAATAGAATTTTGGCTATTTTGTAGGTTGGATCCAGAGTCTTCTGCCACCAACTCCAGGTCTCTGTGCATCTACTCTTTAAATAATATGCAGGTCTTGGGACGCCTGGGTGGCTCAGTTGGTTAAGCGGCTGCCTTCGGCTCAGGTCATGATCCCAGCGTCCTGGGATGGAGTCCCACATCGGGCTCCTTGCTCGGCAGGGAGCCTGCTTCTCCCTCTGCCTCTGCCTGCCTCTCTGCCTGTGCTCGCTCCCTCACTCTCCCTCTCTCTCTGACAAATAAATAAATAAATAAAAAATCTAAAAAAAAAAATAATATGCAGGTCTGCAAAACACACAAAGGATTACAGAGGATGAATAAAGCGTTAACATTTTCACCATAACACAGCTCAGCATTCTCTAGTTTAAAAGTTCGACTGTGTTTCCCAGGGTTTTGATTTTATGTTATCAGTTACATCTTCCCTGTCCCTTCAAGGGGAGCATAACTGAAGCACAACTACCAGTGGTATTTATGTTAAGCTTCATCTATTTGGTTATCAAAGCACAAATCTTGCTTTGCTGAAGGACTTTTTAGATTTGTTTTTATTAGTGTAGTGATTAAGCAGATCTGTGGAAAATGGGTACTTTCCAATTTCTTGAAATCTAAACATGTTTTAATGGTTTGTTTCAACATGTTTTAATTTCTGTGTTTCAGTAGCTTAAGGCGTATTACTGATTAGAAGACAAACTCTTTCAAATTACTGTATTAATTTTACACTTACTACTTATGGTAATTTATAGTCAGAAAAATTTGGTTATCTTAAAAACATTTGAGACTAATTTTTCTTCGCATCTAAAATGGTAATGTTCAGATGTGTTACAAAACTTTGAACAATAACTGGCTCTGGTTTCTAAGGAAGTTAGGGTACATTATTTCCTTAGAAATCAAAGCCGGTAGGTTGGATTTTACAAATGATTAACTGAGATCTATTGAAAACATTTTCAATATTAAGACAAGAGTTAAAAAAATCCATTTGAATATGTTACCAGATCCTCCATAGAAAGAATATAATGTTCATGCTTTCTTCCTGCTAAATATTTTTTAATAACGGGGTTCGTTCCTTTTAATGATTGTCTCCTGGGTGGTCCATAATACTGACTTTGTTAGATTTACAAAATTGGTTTGTATTTCAAACTTAATTGCAAAAAAAAGGGCAAAACACATTTCTAGTGACACTGTTTATAGGAAGAGAGTGAGACAGCCCAATGAAAATACCAGGAAAGTGATTTTTTTTTTTTTATTTCTTTTCAGCGTAACAGAGTTCATAGTTTTACACCACACCCAGTGCTCCATGCAATGCGTGCCCTCCACAATACCCACCACCTGGCTCCCCCAACCTCCCACCCCCCCCTTCAAAACCCTCAGGTTGTTTTTCAGAGTCCATAGTCTCTCATGGTTCATCTCCCCCCCAATTTCCCTCAACTC